>CAUYRH010148748.1:0-43484 GCA_963574655.1 Perodicticus potto | reverse complement strand
ATTAAATCACAGCTGCGTACATTAGTGCAATCAAGGGGTACAATGTGCTGGTTTCATATACAATCTGAAATGTTTTCATCAAACTGTTTAACATAGCCTTCATGGCATTTTCTTAGTTATTGTATGAAGACATTTGTATTCTGCATTTAGTTAGTTTCACCTGTAACCTTCTAAGATGCACCTTAGGTGTGACCCCACCAATTACCCTCCCTCTACCCATTCCCCCTCCCCATTTAACCCAATTCTAACCCTAGCTTGGGAATCCTAACATTAGGCCCTATGCCCAAAATTAGGATCTTAAAGTTTCTTTCTAGTTCATTCTTAATCAAAATTTAGGTTCATTTTGGTGTGAGTGATTTAGAATTACACCACAGTCATGCTAGATGGCACTCATTATAGAATGCAATCCTATGAACACATCTTAAAACAATTTGATTTAGAATTTATTGAGCTTTCCATGAGGATTCACCATTTGAAATTTAGAACCACAGGTTTTCAAGGTTTACAGCAACATTAAAGACCTTGTGGTCCAACCATAGTTGATAGGCAAATGCTTGCTTAAAAAAAAAAAAAAAAAAAGAATGTCCTTGTCAATGTGCTGATCGAATGGTCTGGCAATATCCATCTGAGCAACTATTTTGCCTAACTGGAAACTATCAAATTCCAAAAGGCATCCCACTTCAGGTATTTGGAGTTCCTTACAAATATCTCCCTTATGCTACAATCCAGTATCTCTCTCATACTTATAATCCTACTTGAACGCCCTGAGGCCTGCAATCAAACTCCTCTTTTTAAAGGAGTGGAATGACCACACAATCTGTTGGCACAGTTCAAACCTGACATATGCTGGTTGTCCCAGTCTAATCACTAATATAATCTTCTTTTATTCCCAGAGTTTCCCCCACTTGGAAAATGAATTATACAGTAATCCTAATATAACAGATCTTTATCAGCTGAGCAGACAAGCTCACTTTTTAGCTAACATTAGGGTTCTTCGAATTTTCTTCACCTGACAAAATTTAAGTTCTATCCCCATCTTGCTTCTTCTTTTTTAAATACACAGTAGTTGGTATTCATGAGGTTTGTGGAAATGATGTAAGATCTCACATCCCCTATACCCTGCAAAAATGTTGCTCAGAATTTGACAGTCACTTCACGGCTTATATTCTAGTTATAGTTTCTTTCTTGTGAGTAATAGCTTCTATTTCTATGTTTCCAGTGCCCATTTGTGTCTCACCTGCTTTTCAAAATGGGGTTCCTACAAACAGTTGATGAACCTGTTATTGAGGACAAAGACATTAAACAGCACTCAAGTTATATAACCTGTTAAAACATTATTTGAATAACTTTAAAGAGGTTTCATAAAGGAGATTTAGAAATAAGAAAAAAGAAAACTAAATAGTCTAAGAAGCAGAATGCTATTGGTAATGAAGTTTGAGGAAACCACACTAAAACAGATAAAAAGCCAAATTCTACCATCACTATGTCACTGATATTTTATCCCTAGAGACCATCCAGGGTGGGGAAAGTGTGCTACATAACTCTGAGAAGTTTGGGACTCTTCTGTGGAAAGTTGTACCTTCAGTATTCAACCCTTGTCCTATGTATGGCTTTAAAAAAGAATTTGCACGTTTTCCATCTAACTCTTCCTTTCTTAAATGCGCAATGTGTAGATCCCCAGTATAATGGCTTTCATGTTCCAATATAATAAATAACATGGTATTGCCCTTCCCACATCCTTTGCTGAACAGTCAATAGTTTCATAGACATTTTCTTTTCTGTACACCCCATATGTGGTATTCACAGGACACTGGCGTTAACATTTAATAGAGTGTGGGCATAAAGCACTTTTATGGACACCTGCTAGAGAACTTTTACTTTCCTTAAAAGTTTTATTAGAGCTGTTACATTTTTCAGCAGTGTTTTATGTGACTTGCTGTAAATGATTATTGTATTGCACTGAACATAACAAAATCATAGGTGTCAGGCACCAAGAAAGTATGTGACCAGATGCTTGTTACCTACTTAATGGGAGAAACAAATCTAACAATATACGAACTACCTGGTTTTGATGGTAAGCATAATGAAAATTAACCACACAAGGTCAAAAATGAGAAATCTGATAGATATGTAGATATAAATGAAGTGTTAAAACACTAGCAAGTTACACAAAACTCATTGATTTTTCTCCTTCTGATTACTATTTCAGTGATCAGAGTGTATTAGGTACTTGTTTGCTTGCGATGTGTTATATTAATGCTCTGTATCTGACACTCAATTTGGAAATCAATGCTTATTTCATCATTTTTCTCTGAGGGGTTCTATTATTTACAATTGATTTAACAGGAATGAAAGGCTTACCATTAACAAGACCCAGCTGCTGACACTTCACAGATGAATTATTGAACTTCAAAAAGTGAATTAACTTAACCATCGCCAAGACTGATGGTTTGATGATTTTTTTGCACCAAGTCTAATGTATTTATAATTAGAATGTCAAAACAATAGTATTGCTGCTTTGCTCTCTTTCTTGAGTCCTTCACCTTATAGTATTCAAAAGTTTGCTTGCTTCGTAGACCACCACCCCTTGGAGTTTAAAAGCATTCCTTTAGGGGCATAAAAGAAAATACATGCATACTATATCTGTTGAAAGTCTGGCTTCCAACATGTCCAGTTAAATGTGAATCTTTCACCGCTGAATATCAAAGGACTACAGGCATATAAAAGGATTTAATTGGAGGTCACTATGATTCTAAAATGAAACTTGCTTTTGGAAAAATATCAATTAAAATGACTTCAGTTGGAACTTTAAAATCCAGATTTAATTGACTGGCTTACATAAAAGGGACTTTAAAACCCTAGTTTTGTTTTAAATCTGGAGCTAGCTTCCAGGACTGCTTAATTCATGGTTCCATAATGATAAGGACTTGGGTTCATACTCTTTCCACTCTACATCTTCAGCTTTACCTCTGTGGTGCTATATGCAATTCAAAGCATTATGTCCTTCCTCAGTATCATCAGAGAAATACCTATCCTCACATTTTTGTAATATATAATAAAACACTTCATGACCACCCCCAATGGAGACTTTCCCTAAGTCTACCTGGTCAGAAGTCTATCATCTATGCATTTCTCCACCAATCATTGGTCAGGAGAATAGAATGTCCACAGCTAAGCACAGGTCTATGGGTGAGGGTGGATTCCTGAACCAATGGGTGTTCTGCCAACAGAGGCCAAGAAAAATGTCTGTTGAAAAGGTAACAAGTGAGGCCTTACATGGACTTGAAGGTTTGGGCCAGTAAACTTTGGAGGACATAAGCAATTCTGTTCTTCTGTAATAAATAAGCCACGATCTATTACATTTGGCTTAAAGTTGAGCCAAGAAAAGAAAATATTCAAGTTGAAATAGATGTGGTTATGTTTCCACAGATTACAATAAAATTAAATACAGTCATCCCTTGGTATCCACAGGGGACTGGTTCCAGGACCTCCTGCTGACACTCAAGTTCCTGATATAAAATGGTGTAGTATTTGCAATAATGTATGCATATCCTCCCCATACTTGATCTCTAGATGACTTATAATAACGCATAAATGTCAAGGCTATGCAAATAGTTGTTTTACTGTATTGTTTAGGGAATAGGGATGAGAAAAGTCTGTACATGTTTAGTAAAGATAATTTTTAAACAAAATTTTGAATAGCAGTTGGTTGAATCCACTAGTGTGAACCTATGGATACAGAAGACCAACTGTAATCAGTTATGTTTATTTAATGTAATTCAACTCTTGCCTATTTCTTCTGCTTCTTCCTTTCATATATCTTTTAAAAAAATTATATTGCCATTGAATTTCCAATTTTGAATGTTATTTACTAAGCTCCTAACTCTTCTCTGCCAGTCTACTGATCATCCCCCATAGATGATTATTCTCCAAATATAATTCACTATTTGAAAATTTTTCATCTGTTCAATATTCAATTTCATTATGACAATATTTATATAATATACAGCTAAGTCAGGTGGCACATGATTATATATCTTTTTCATAAAACTTTGTTTTCTCTAGAGCCAAATGTTGAGCCAGGATTTTTGGTGTAGTTGAAACCTTATTATTAATTCATCTATAAACTCTAAAGTGCAACTCTCCTCCATTCAAGTAGTTCAAAGACATGATCAATGTCATCAGCTTCAGCAGTCATCACTCCTGAGACCCGATTCTCCTCCGCGTGCTACCCTGCCATGGCCATCACTGTGCTCTCCCCCTAACTTTCTTGGGTAGGCGCCCCCATTTTCCTCAGGATTTTGAAGGCATTTCTCCATTGTATTTTGGATTTCAGTTTTGCTTTTGAAAAGATTAATGCCATTATGACTTTTGAACATTTGCATGTCATCTGCTTTTGTTCTTCAAGAAAATATTCAGGATTTTCTGTGCGTCCTCAGAGTTTTGAAATGCTAATGTATTGTGTATGCAAATTAATTCATTTTGCTAAGTACTAAATGAGTACACTCAATCTGTCGATTCTTGTCCACTCTTTAAAAAGTTCTGAATTAGTTCTATTTACTGGATGTTAGGCTTTCTGGGCTAAATGCCTCATTTAGCAGTTATCAAAAATTTTGTCAGTCTATCTCTACCTGCTTAAAAATAAGAAGCTTCAATTTATGAGGATTATATCTTTTGGATATACGTCATATTGATATTAAATATATTTAATCTTTCCCATTTTAATCTAAATAAATTCACTATGTTAACTATTTTATTTTTAAAAAGCTGTATTTCCTAAAACAGTAATATTAATGAGAAGAATAGCATTCTACATTTTTGAAAATCTTTAGTGTCTAGTTTAACAGATGCAACTTAGATTCTAATATCTACTTCTGCATTCAAATTGTGAAGGTATGTTATTTTCTTCTAGAAAATGAGAGACCTTCATGGGTCCTCACACCAACACTGAGAACCAGGGGTCTATTTCTCCAATATCTTTCTCCTATTTTCTATCTCTTTACCTAATTGTTCTTCTTAATATGTATCTTTGACTATCCCTATAACTTCTATTTGAATATTTCTCTACTTTGAAATATTTATGTTTATATCTTCATATTCTTATTTCACAAAGGCATTTTCTCTTCTAAGAATATTATTTATATATTGGGTTTGCCTCTCTCCCCCTAAATTTTTCCTTTTCTCCCTCTATGCATTATTGTCATTTTTTCCAAAAGTTTTTTTCTAATTATTTTTGTTTGCTGATTCTTTGTTCTCTGTCTCTTATACTACAGGTGTTTGTTAAATTCTGATGCTAAAGATACCTGTTATTTTTTGGATAAAAAACCCAGTGGAGTTAGCCTTTGGGGTGGCATGACAGATCCGATTGAAAATAACTAAAAATATTAAAAGTGCTTTTGAAAATTAAGTACATAGTTATGATCTAATAAAAAAGAAAGAAAATCAAACATCAGAGAACTGGTAAGAATGCAAGAACTACAAAGAGCAAAAAGATCTCTAAAGCAGGAACACGAAGCTAAGGGCCTTTAGTGAATCACGTGCTCTTGAACATCAATTTTTATGGCTTTGTAGTAACAGAAGGCAAAACCACAAAGCTCAAGAACTTTGTAACATGAAATTCCAACAGGTCGAAACTCCTTGAATAAATAAATCATAAACCAAAAATCTATATCCTTAGGGTAACCACAAACTAAAACCAGAACCCACTTATCTTGAATCTTTGTGAAGTGTGAAAGAAAAATTTCTCCATGGAGAATTGGTAAATTCTAGCAGGACTTCATCCAGGTTTATAGCATAAATTAACTCCTGCCAAGGTGATCCTATACTTCTCAAGTCATCATCTTTAATCATCAGAGAAATGCAAATCAAAACCACTTTGAGATATCATCTAACTCACATAACAAAACCCCAGAACTACAGATGTTGGCATGGATGTGGAGAAAAGGGAACACTTCTGCACTGCTGGTGGGAGTGTAAGCTAATACATTCCTTTTGGAAAGAAGTATGGAGAATACTCCAGGATGTAAAAGTAGACCTGCCGTTTGATCCTGCAATTCCTCTACTAGATGTATACCCAAAAGACCAAAAATCACTTTATAACAAAGATATTTGCACCAGATTGTTGATTGAAGCTCAATTTATAATAGCCAAGTCATAAAAGAAGCCCACATGTCCATTGACTCATGAATGGATTAATAAGTTGTGGTATATGTATACCATGGAATATTATGCAGCCTTAAAAAAGATAGAGACTTTACCTCTTTTACATTTACATGGATGGAGCTGGAACATATCCTACTTAGTAAAATATCTCAAGAATGGAAGAAAAAATATCCAATTTACTCAGTACTATTACGAAACAAATTTACAATCACTCACCCTTTCATATGAAGAATAGATCACAACTACGGCCCAAGATGAAGGAGGGAGAAGGGGGTGAAGAGGGGAGATAATGGGGGTGATGGAGGTGCGTGGGGAGGTTAGATCGAGGGAGGGTGAATGGTGGGATCACACCTATGGTGCATAATGCAAGGATACATGTCGGATCCATTAGTATAGAGTATAAATGTCTTTACACAATAATTAAATGAGATGAGGTATATATTAACCAGTGTGAGGTAAGCATTCTTAATTCTATATGAAATCAGCACGTTGTACCCCATAAATGCACTAATGTATACATGATCTATGTATTTATGATTTAATAAAAAAAAGAACTTAAAGTGATTTTTGATTGGTAGTCCTACTAGGTAAAAGAAGTAGATTCTCCTGGTGGAACTCAATTTTAACTTAGATCTTGAAGATCATCACAGATAAAATTCTAAAAACCACAATTCAACTGAGTAAAAAGTGTATATGTGTGTGTGAAATACAAAAGAAACCCAGGTGTGAGAGCCAGTGGCTATATCAGACTGGCAATAAATTTAGATATTGAAATTGTTAGATACCTAATACAAGTGTTTTGGTATCTTTAAATGAGAGGAAGTGAAAAACAGTAATATTATAAAAATAAATGAATGACTGATACCCTGTAAATATCTTTCCCCATTCTGAAGGTTGTCATTTGCTTTACTTGTTGTGTCCTTAGTTGTGCAGAAGCATTTCAGCTTAATTAAGTCCCATTTGTTAATTTTTTGTTGTTGCAATGGCCGCTAAAGTCTTTGTCATAAAATCTTTGAAACATCAAGAGTTTTCCCCGTACTTTCTTCAAAGATTTTTTTTTTATCATTTTGTGTCTTAGATTTAAGTCTCTTATACATCTTGAGTCAATTTTTGTAAGGGGTGGAAGGTGTGGGTTGAGTTTCAGTCATTTACATGTGGTCATCCAGTTCTCCCAACAAGAATCTACAGAGAACTCAAATTAATCAACAAAAAAGGAGTAAATAATCCTATCTACCTCTGGGCACGAGATATGAACAGAATATTCTCTGACGAAGACGGATGAATGGCTAACAAACATTTGAAAAACTGCTCATCATCTCTGATCATCAGAGAAATGCAAATCAAAACCACCCTGAGATATCACCTAACCCCAGTGAGAACAGCCCACATCACAAAGTCTCAAAGCTGCAGATGCTGGCATGGATGTGGAGAGAAGAGAAACTCTTTTACACTGCTGGTGGGACTGCAAAATGATACAATCCTTTTGGAAGGAAGTATGGAGAAGCCTCAAAGAACTCAAATTAGACCTCCCGTTTGATCCTGCAATTCCATTACTAGGCATCTACCCAGAAAAAAAATCATTTTATCATAAGGACATTTGCTTTAGACTATTTATCGCAGCTCAATTTACAATCACCAAAATGTGCAAACAACCTAAATGCCCATCAACCCAGGAATGGATTAACAAGCTGTGGTATATGGATACCATGGAATACTATTCAGCCATTTAAAAAGATGGAGACTTTACATCTTTTGTATTAATCTGGATGGAGGTGGAACACGTTCTTCCTAGTAAGGCATCACATGAATAGAGAAGCAATAATCCAATATACTCAATTCTAATATGAAGACAATATGATCTGTTACATCCAATACAAGGGGAGGTGGTAGGGGAATGTGGGATCTGAGGGACGGGGGAGAGGAGAGGAGGGAGGGGGAATGGGAGTTACAGCGTACGGCACACCTCTTGTGGGCAGGACACAATTTCAAGAGGGACTTTACCTAACAACCACAATCAGTGTAACCTAATTCTTGGTACCCTCAATGAATCTCAAACAATACAAATTTAAATTAAAAAGAAAATGAATGAATGAGTTTGGAAATAATCAGATGAGACATAAAATATCTTTAAACAGATTTTTATCTATAGGCAAGAGGTAATAAGCATTTGGGCATTTTTACTGATCAAAGCGGAACCACAGAACTAACAGCAGAAGCTTTACAACAAGTGGTACACGTGTATAACCTTATAGCAGTGGTTCTCAACAAGGTTGACCTTACACTCTAGGCCCTACTCCAGGGAACATTTGGCAGGCCTAGGGACATTTTTTTTTTTTTTTTTTTTTTTTTTAGTAGAGACAGAGTCTCACTTTATCACCCTTGGTAGAGTACCGTGGCGTTTCACAGCTCACAGCAACCTCCAACTCCTGGACTTAGGCGATTCTCCTACCTCAGCCTCCCGAGTAGCTGGGACTACAGGTGCCCACCACAAAGCCCGGCTATTTTTCTGTTTTTGTAGTTCGGCTGAGGCCGGGTTCGAACCCGCCACCTTCCGTATATGGGGCCGTCGCCCTACTTGATGAGCACAGGCACCGCCCGGGACATTTTTTGTTTTTAATTACCACAATTTGAGGGTGCTAATAGCATCTAGTGGGTAGAGGCCAAGTATGCAACTAAAAATCCTACAGTACACACAATAGCCCCTGACAACAAAGACTAATCTGGCCCCAGATGTCACTAGTGCTGATTGAGAACTTTGGCTCGTAGTAAGTCTTACCATCAATATGGCCTGTCTATCTTTTCAGAGCCTCTGGGCAGACTTGTTTCCCATTCTAAAGCACAAGCAGTCAACCAAGGCTTTTGCCAGATCTCTAAGGAAAGCACTTAAAAGGGGAGATAGAGAAAAAAACCAAATTGGGGAAAAAAAAAAGAAAAGAAAAAAAGGAAAGGAAAGAAAACCAACTTGGAAACACATCAGGTAGGAAGAAGAAAACTTCAAACAAAATTCAATTGCATGCTATGTATGGAGGACACACCTAAAGTACAGGAAAGGTTTAAAAAAGATGGCAAGAGATATACTAGGAAACTACCAACAAAAAGAAAATTGGTCTATCTATAATACATAGGTAAAAAACACTTTAACAAAAGCTTGACTAAAGGAGAGTTACAATAAGAGACTTCATTCATTAAAACAAAATAACAATTCTAAACATGTATGAAGCTATCAACACAGCCTCAGAACACACATTGTGTGCCTTTTATTTATTTATTTTTTTTAACTAAATTTTTTTTTTTTTTTTGAGGCAAAGCCTCAAGCTGTCACCCTGGATAGAGTGCTGTGGCATCACAGCTCACAGCAACCTCCAATTCCTGGGCTCAAGTGAGTCTCCTGCCTCTGCCTCCCAATTAGCTGGGACTACAGGCATCTGCCACAACGCCCAGCCATTTTTTGGTTGCAGCTGTCATTGTTGTTTGGCGGGCCTGGGCTGGATTTGAACCTGCCAGCTCAGGTCATGGCTGGTACCTTAGCCCATTGAGCCACAGGCGCCGAGCCTGCCTTTTTTTTTTTTTTTTTTTTTTTTTTTTGCTTGTGTTTTGCCTGTCAGTATCTTTAGACAGTTTATCTTAGTATTTTGTTCAAATTTTATACATGTTAATAGTTGCAGGGTTAATCCAACACAATCTTTTCTGCTCTTTCCAGAATCGGAGCTCCCCTGATGATCAGAATCATTTTCTTTTAATGAGAATGTTTATGTCATTACCAATGAAAGTAATAAAAATATTTGATTTGTCATCTTATTTTGTATTTTCTGTTTATTTAGTTTCTTGACATTTTTAAGATTTTCAGTCTTTCTTGTTTTTTCCCTTTTAATAACTCAGTAGATATTGACAAGTAAAAGTTCCTACAAACTTCAGGAAAGGTGGATTCTTTGGTTGTCATAGTACAAAGAGCATCAGATCAGTTGTAGAGCTGTTCAGTTGATCAATGACATTCAGAGCCCATCACTGACAACCTATCAATGACCGACTTCTGCCACCAAGAGTCAGCCAATTAGAAATAAACTTATTAATGTAAATATGAAAGAGGAAAAGTCACCATCTTTCTTTACTTTCTATTGAAGGATTGTAGGACTAAACATTTTCTTTGGTCTCCAGCAAACCAATGTGTTTAGTTAGTAACTCAGATAATTTTTTGTACTTTTATTCAGACTCAAATATAAACTAACCATAAATTCTATGTAGCATTGTTTCAATAATAATAACTATCACTTACCGAGTGATTGTTAAGTACTAGAAATTCTACCCATACCTTTGCATGTACTAACTCATCATCACAAGTTATAAGGTGGATATAGTTATTCTTGCTCAATTTTGAGTAATAAAAATAAAGACCAGTAGTAAATTTTCCAAGGTCACAAATCATATAGATGGCAGAGGCACTTCTAATTAGTTGTCTTGGTGCCTCCCTCTTCCAATAATTTTCTAAGCCAGGGTTCAGAAACCTTTTTCTAAAAAAGAAGCATAGATAGTAAATTTTTTTTGCTAGCTTTGCATAGATAGTAAAGCATAGATAGTAAATTTTTTTTGCTAGCTTTGCAAGCAATCTAGTCTCTGTTACAATTCAGCTCTGTCATTGTAGCAGAAAAGCAGCCATAGGCAATAAGTAAATGAATGTGTGTGGCTGTGTATCCATAAAACTTTATTTATAAAAACATTAGGCTGCGTTTAGCTTGCAGCTCTAATTTGCTAACTGGTTCCCTCCTCACAATTTCATCTAAAGATTGTCAAACTTGTGATTCTTGTGATTAAAATCACATGGAAGGCTTGTTAAAACAGATTGTTGGGTCCCTCCCCCAGAATTTCTGGCCCAGTAGATTTCAGACCCAAGCCTTTACATTTACCACATGTTCACAAGTTATGCTTATAGTGCTGGAACCAGGGCCCACCCCTTGAGAACCATTGCTCTAAGCATTCAGAATTTAGGTTGCTGACTATACATTATTGATAGAACACCATTCTGAAGACCTAACTATCTTGCCACATTTTCAATGAATAAAACACCCTGGGATGGGAATTTTAATCAAATTCTTATCTTTATTTCTGCTTTCTCTCTGGACCCATGCTAGTTGTGAGGACCAGGAACAAAGGGAGAGGAAAGTGATCAGGAGAGTTAGAGTTGAACACAGATTTAGAGTTGCCATCTATACTGTCTTACTCCATCCCTTCCTGCCTGTCCCCTTTCACTCTTTGAAGATAAAACACTTGCAGACAAGTTCCAATCTCATTTTAGACAAAACTCACGCATGTTCATACATAACCACATATTTGTGTATGATATTTAAAATGGTCTTTGAAGGTTATGGGCTAAGGATAGCAACCTTACTGAATAATCAACTAAGTTTTCTATAGAGGTGACAAAATGTCAGAAGTCGCAATGTTGGAGTGCAACAAGAGGCAGAAGAAACAGCAGTTACAGACCTGAGTTATAAAAGGAAGAAAACTGACATTTACTACACACTGTCTCAGAGCCAAGTCCTGGACCACTAAGCAATTAGCAGACATCATTTCTTTATTCTTCACAACAACTCTATCTTTCGGAAGGCATCATCACAGGTTGTTTAAAGCAAGAAGACCTGAGTCATAACAACCATGAGTGAATTCCAAGTCTACCCTGACTACGTCTGTGACCTTGGATATAAATTTTGCCCTTCCTTCTGTTCATCCATAAAACAAGATGTTGACTGCACCCCTCTTGAAGGGTCCTGTGAGGACGAAATGAATTAATACATGGACAGAAACAAAAACTTATTAAAATGGTACATAGTGTTGAATTCATTTTTATATTTGAGGAGGCTGAGTATGAGAAAGATTGAATGATTCATTCAAAGATTTTTTTTATATATGTAGTAATCAACTAAGCAAGATTTGAAACTGGCTGATTCCAAAGCTTCAAAGCCTAAGGGAGTGAAAGTACAAGCCAAACAAAAGGAGTATCCAATCCCTTTTAGCAGGACAACAGGCTTAGGAACACACACCAAAAGATAATCCCAGTATCTGAAAATACAGAGAACTGCACAGGAATGTTGGTTCAAAGAAAAATGGGCTTTTGTGAGCCTGGGCAAAAGAAAAGAGTCCAGATAGAGCCGTGTCCATGTAAGGTGAGGAAAGGGTATTGTGGCACAAAGCAATAGTAAAACTGCCTTGAATATAAGCAATGGTGCTGGAAGCAAAAGAATATTCCTGAGGCATAATGAAGGCCACAAACTCCGAATGCCCCACTCCCAAAATAAGCACACAGTCCAAATAAAATTAAAAAGAAAGAAAATCCCTAAATGTTAAAAGAAACCTTTCAAGTGATTTATTTAAAAATGTGTAGAAAGTATTATTAGAATAATAAGCTATCCATCAATAATAATAAACTAATAAATGGGGGGGAATCATTATTTTTTTGCCAATGCTTCTCCCAGACTCCAGTCATTTAGCTAAGTAGAGCAGAGGGGAAGGAGTGCCCGAGGTAGCTGGGAAAATATTAAAGAAAAAAATTTTGTGAAAATAATTTTACAAGCCTTTCTGTTTTCCAACAAGGGGCATATCTGTCCCAGGAGCCTTGCAGCTGTGCCTTGAATAGAGTAAGCTATTAGGTTTACAGCTCCCAGAAAATAGTTTCACACAGCTCTGATTGCACGGGGCCCTCTGAGGTCTTGCTGCAGGTTCGGTTTGGTTTCATGGTGATTTTATATTTCCTGCTCAAGTTTTTATTAGTTTTATATAGATACATAAGCATGAAGGGTCAAGGGGAAAGGAGAAACACAAGAAGACAGAATGGAGTTTTTAAGTTAGCCGTAGGAATTGAATTAAAGGGAACCAGGATGTTGCTCAATTCACAGGAGGGCGGTGCTGGTATCCAGACAGCCAAGGCTCAGGTTGAATCAAGAATCTAATGTCCAGTATCTACGCAGAGTGAATGTATTGCATCTCCTAACTTACACCCCACCCCTTTTCCATGTATGAAGACTATCTTGCCAAAGCTATTTTGTTGTTTTAGACATTAACACAGAAAATATACACTTGTAGATCAAGGTAATTCTAATCTGTTTCAGCTGGTGATTAAGGGCATGGGGCCAGGAGCCAGACTGTCTGGGTGTGAGTCTTGGCTTCTCCACAGTCTAGCCATGGGATCTGGGATGCCAGTGTCTTCATGCCTCACTTGTGAAGTAGGGGCCACAACAGAACTTATGCGTGTGTGTGTGTGTGAAGTCTCATTTAATAATAAATGAGAATCAAAGGAAAATTTATAATAAATGAGAATTTCTATATATACTTATACCTGCATAAGTAAATGATGTAAAAAATACCAGGCAATGCAGTGAATGAGACAGTATATATAAAATACTTAGGACGGTACCACATACCATTGAAACTGCTCAATAAATGTTACCTGTTAGTATAATACAGACATATTATATACATATACACGTATTAGTATTGCTGCTGTTGTATGTTTGTTTTAATGAGATGTTGATGTCCATAATAGTTTATCTCATGTCTCCCTACGTGCTGCTATATATGCTCTGGCTCTGTGCCGTTGGGTCATGGCTGAACCATGCAGGTGAGCCACATGGAGAAGGCAGCCAAGGTAACTCACTAAATACTTTTGGAATTGAAGAAGTGTACTCTAGAGCCATGTTTCTCAAATGTGAGTGTGCCTGGGAATTGCCTGAGGATCTTATGTCTTAGTAGGTCTTGGGTGGGTCTAAGTCTTTACATCACTGCTGGTCTACAGACCATCTGTAGGAAGCAGACAACCCACACTCCAGACTCACCCCTCCTACTGAATTCAAATGGTGTTTTGCACAATTCACCCATTTCCTTCACTCTGTCTGCCAACCAGGTGAGCACTGGGGGTGTGCAAGAACTGTGGGGAATGTTTTGAGAAATACAGAGGTGACTGAGACAAGCATGTATGTTCCTGTTCTCAAAGGATTCATCATCTAACGGTGCAGAATCACACATACACACACACCAATGCCATCCACAACTGTAAGGAGAACCACAAGCATCCGGGGAGAAAGGGTCATTCTCTTAACCTGAAGAAATCAGGTCAAGTGACACATTTGACATTGTTTTGCTTCAACTTGCTTCTCTACAAAATGGAACTAACTTTTTTCATACCTGGCTCTTAAGAAAATATTGAAGGCAAAAAGAACTCCCCAAGACAAAAATGCTTTTGCAGGTAGTATTCTATGTAATTGTTCTTAATATCAGCAATAATATCAATATTCCAGTTATGAATGGATAACCAATTTGTAGGCAATTCTACTTATTATTCTACATAATTCTAAACATTGCTGTTTATAAATAAAAATGAAATTGCTCTCCTAGCTGACTTCACAACTACAGGGCAAATGCTTATGTTTTTGACACAGAATGGGGACAAAAGGAATCCCAAGATTTAGTTCATAAGGAACATGGTGGGATTATGGAGAAAGACGTTCCATTTCTGCCTCACAATCCATGATGCTGAGTTATTAAATGGGGGTGGAGGTGGGGGTTTGGAGAGAGACTCTTCTAAAGACATATGGTCAAATGTTTAGACAAGAGCAAGCATCTCTAACAAAATTATAAAAATTATCCTCTTCTTCCTATTAGGGCAAGAGCTAGGAATTCTATCCATCATTTTGCTTATCTTAAAATGAACTAGTTACCATTTCCAGAAGGATTCCTTTTTCTGTTCTAACACAATGATCTTTAAGTTTCTGGCCACCCTCAATCCATAGCTCCCTATTTGGCTGAGAACTTTGTAGAGACTCTATCTCAGCTTAACTTCTGTTTCTGCCCCTCCACGACCCCTCTACATTCCCCCAGGGGTTGATACCTGTGCTGATGTGCACCTTAGTGCAGACTCTGCTGGCCAGGGAGCACTACCTGTGACCTCTCTAACCACTCTTTAGTTTTTTTTACCTTGTGCCCCATCTAAACAAAATGAACTATTCTTATTTCTTTGAACAGGCCACTTACCCTCACCTCTGTGTTTGCTTGTACATGACTTTTGTCCATCACATTAATGTCCCTCACACTAGAATGTGGCAAATAGGCAATAAATTGGTGGTGTTAATTGAAATTATATATATATATATATGTGTATATATATATATACATACACACACACATATGTATACATATATATATTTTAAAAAATCCTTGTATCCAGAAAAGTCCTCTCTACTCTCTTCTTTCAATCTCCCTTTCCTGAATAATTAATTATTTTCAGATAATTCGGCCTGAATGTCACCTCCTCTGCCAAGCATTTTTCTGATTCTCCTTATCTGTTTCTTTTTCTTAGGATTCTTAGAGCCGTCTTTGCTCTATCAGAGACTTTTTTTTTATACCGGACCACACCATAATAGCTGCCTACTTGCCTATTTCCCTTCACCCCAAGCAAACCTTGATTTTTTTTGAGCATCTTAAAGTCATGGCTGTGTTTTTGGCCTCTGTTTATCCAGCAAATAGTAGTTGCTCAATAAGTGTTTGAAAATGAAGCTTAGCTAAGTGATTTCTTTTTTTTTTTTTTTGGCCAGGGCTGGGTTTGAACCCACCACCTCCGGCATATGGGGCCGGCACCCTACTCCTTTGAGCCACAGGCGGTGCCCGATAAGTGATTTCTTAATATGCATCTGCATTAGAATCACCCGGAAAAAAGTCACAAATCAGGTTCTCATTCTTGACCTTAGACCTAATGGATAAATCTAGGATTAGTGTCTTTTTCTGGTGTAAGTGGGAACTGCTGATTAAGCTATAAGTTTGATTATCTACTGTTTCTACTAAAAAAAAAGATCCACTTCGTTATATTTTTGCCATTTGACATAATAGTTCACTCTGGGACAACACAGTTTCAAACTGTGTGGGTCCACTTACACGTATATGTTTTTCAGCCAAACACAGATCAAAAATATAATATTCAAGGGATGTGAAACCCACCTGTAGGGAGAGCTGACTTTTGCTATATGCAGGCTCCAGGGGACCCATAGCAGGACCTGAGCACACAAGGATTTTGACATATGCAGGGATCCTGTCCCAGCCTGTACTAACACTGTAGTTTGGGGAGTTGCTGTGGCATCACAGCTTACAGCAACCTAACTCTTGGGCTCAAGCTAACTCTTGCCTCAGCCTCCCAAGTAGCTGAGACTACGGCACTCGCCACAATGCTGGGCTATTTTGTGGTTGTTGTTGTCGTCATTGTTGTTTAGCAGGCCCAGGCCAGGTTCAAACCCACCCTCCCAGTGTATATGGCCTGCACCCTAACCACTGAGCTATAGGTGCCACGCCCAACAACCGTAGCTTGATCATTTATTTTTACTTGCAGCTAAGCTGTGGGTCAGGAATATGCCAACCTATGCACCTATAGGAAATGACACTGTGCCTTACAAAGATCTAGTTTGATGACTGAGTATGACGCTCCATGGACAGTTTGCTTGGTCTGACTACTGGTCCTGACGTTGGCTGGCTGTGCAACCTTAAACAAATTACATCCCTTTCTGTGCCTCAGTAACTTCATCTACAAAATATGGATAATAATAACCCTCATCTCATGAAATGGTTTCGAGAATCAAATGAGTCAATGCATGGAAAGTGTTTAGAATGGAACTTGACAGGTAGGAAAATCTCAATAAATGTTAGTTATTTCTATTCCTATTATGATTACTATTTTTTATAAAAAACTGTTTTGAGAAATGACCACATAGAAATATATGCAATTAAGAAGGAGTTATTGCCTAATTGCAAACATTTAAAATTTAGGCAGAGAAATGTATAACAATATTCACAAATATTGTCTTCCCATGGTTGGTTGTTTTACCATGATCTCTGCTACACTGTGCCAAAAGATTTTTCTCATATTCTGTTGTTCTCGTGGGGCTTTTCAAGCTTAAACAAATATGCATCACAGTTCAACATTGTACAAGAGACTTGGGTGAAGGATGTTTATTTTATATCTCAGAGGTTTGAAATTGTGCAATCCTTCAGGTATAGTATTTCAACTGAGACTGGCCTGTTTTCTGAAAGCAGTCTTCTGTACAGACAGTAGTATATCAATTTGTCACCAGCTTGGAGATCCTGGCAGAAAACTGTGAAAATTACATACCTGTAATTTGGTTTTCTCATTATAGGGACCTTGACCAGTCTGGACGCTGTTGAGTAAGGTCACTGACACTAAACAAAGAGCATCTGGACTGAGGAATTTGACGCCAGAACTCAGCAGCCCCTCCCCTCCACCTCCACATCCCCCTCTGGCAGGAAATTACACCCAAACCACAAAAAACATTGCAAATACTTGCATCCAAAGAGATATAATTAAGTTGATCAGCTTAAATAAAAAGGTTGTGATCCATTTTTTACTTTGTGCAAATAAGTCAGATGAAATAATCCATTTTACTTGTCTCAAAAATGTTCATCCATCCGCAGGCCACAGAAAGCTTAGATTTCCCAGGATTAATTTAAAATAACCTTGAAGAAAGATTTGCACATAAAAACCTCTCAAAAATATTACTATGAAAACCTGTGAATTTTCTTCTGATTGAAAAAAAATTACTTCTAACAGCCCCCAGTCTTGGGTAAAGACTTGGGGATGTTTGATCTGTGAAAGATCGGGACTGTGTGATAGATTTGAAAATCTGCCTTATAAAAGGCTAACTCATTTTGGATTATTCCATTGGGTGGAAAGAAGGCAAATGGATAGAAGTATATAAAGGGAAAGACTTTGGGTCAACGTAAGTTAATGATTTAAAAATGTCATTATATTAACAGCTGGAGCCCCATTTACTCTTTAAAAGGGAACAATATTTGTTTACAGATGATGTACCCTGAAAAGCACTTGAAGAAAAAGATAAACATTATAGAGAATTAAGAAGAGAATATTCTTTATGTTGTGACTTCTCCTTTAACCTTCCAAATTTTCGATAAAACAAGTAAACCTCACTAAACTAATTTCTACAGGATTTTCCCTGGAAACGGATGGAGGAGCCTCCAGGATAATGTCGGTTGGAAGCAAGGACTTAAATGATTTCTGGAATGCTGATGGATAGATGCATGAGGAAGCAAGTTGTCAGGAATTTGCAAAGATCATGGAACGGGCTATGGATTTTCAGAGAAGTTTAAGATAAACTGTCTTAAATCCCTGAGAGATAGGGACACCCAGTCTGTCAGTTGCAAAAGAGAGAACCTTTATATCATGCTCTGGTAGCTCATAAACTTACTTCCTCCTTCGGAGCTAACAAGCTCTAGTGTGTCTTTCTCATAGGGCAGGGTCTAATCCTCTTGGTCAAGAACTGAAGAGGGTTTGTGAAGGGAGACAAATTAATGAGGAGATTTATTATACAACTTAAGGATATAAATGTTAAAGATGCAGACCTGTCCATTGTGCTTAGTGAACCCAAAGAAGTCCCAAACTGAGCCTTAGAGGAAGACGATATTAGAGAAGGTTTCTCAGAAGAGGTGACAGTAGGGTGGGGCGGAGGTAAATGTGAACAAACAATATGTTCAAAATACAAAACCCTTTGGTATTTTGAGTGAGCAACAAACCCTTGAGCGTAGCTAGCTCACAAGGGCAAACATGGGAGATGTGGACTGCCCTTCAGTGGAAACCTGGAAAGGCATCCTAGCGCCACATCCATAGGGTTTCCTAAATCAGTCTAAAGAGTTTGGATTTTATCTTGAAGACTACAGGAAGGCACTGCCTGTTTTTAAGTAAGGAAGTGATGTGATTAAATTTGGGGACTGAACAACATATGTCAAGGGGCTCTGGACAATTATTTATTTTTCACAGTTTAGACACGTACCTGTCTGACATCCTCCTAGCCCAAAGACCCCCCTGTCCTCCTCCATGATATTCCTTGATAATGCCAATCCCCTCCTTCGGTCCTTGTCACATTTGCTTTTTGTTCTCATATCTCACACATTCTCTTCCAATGAACATTCTTTGAATGTCATTTTACATCCAAATCTTTGTAAATCATTCAGGATAAAGAATGACAAGCCTACAGAAGACAGATAGGAAGTACATAAAGCAAACCAGGGATAAGAGATGTTTGCCTGCCTAGAACTATGCTTTGAGTGTTCCCCAAAAGTTCATGTGTTGGAAACTTAATTCTTAAATGCAGCAATACTGAATTGGGGGGCCTAATGAGAGGGGCTGTATCATGGGGGCACTGGCCTCATAAAGAAATTAATGGTCTCTTTTGAAACTGACTTAGTTCTTTCTCACGACAGTAGGTTATTATAAAGCAGGTGGGTCTACTTCCTATCTTTTCTTTTTGCACAAGCTTTCATACCCTTCTGCATTTCCACCATGCTATGAAGCAGCAGAAGGCCCTCACCAATTGCAGCCATCCAGTATTGGACTTTCCAGCCTCTAGAACAACGAGTTAAATAAATGTATTTCCTTTAAAAATTACCCAATTCCAGGGATTCTGTTATAGTAACAGAAAACAGACTGAGACACGTGTAAACATAGAGTGATACTCTTTGTTCCCACAAAGAAGAGTTGAAAAACCATTTATCTACCATAAGAAAAACAACAGCATAAGGGCAATGATAATAGAGATGTGTAATTACCCACAGTATTGATGAACCACTGAGCAGTGGGGAGGTCTCTGGTCAGTCAGAGACCATTCACTTTTGTAAGAAGGGCAGCCACTTCTTGGTCCCAAGCAATTGTTGATGTGCAGAGTTAGAGTCAAAAGTACAGATGTAGTGATTAAAAGGAAGAAATTTGAAAACCTGATTTATATGGTTTATATTTATATGAAATATCCCAATATTTAAAAATTAGCTCAAAACTTTCTATATATTGTGGACCAGTATGAGCATATCATGCCTCAGATATATCCCACAGACCCCAAATTGTCACTTCTATAATAAATTTGTATATGACCTCATAAGGTCTAGAAACTTACTTAATAAATATAATTTAGAAACAAGATACCTTACTCTGTGACTTTTTAACACTCTTATGTTTAACATTCATTAAGCTCTGACTTCTTCTTGACTTTTACTGCTATTTGTCATGTTTATTTTTAATCTTCTCAAATAGATGAGACTTTCTGAATATAAGAAATCATCACTTGAGTATCTTTCTGCTCCCAGCCTCAGCACAGTAATTTTCTCTTTGTTGAGGCATCATAATAACAATAAAAATTAAAATTTATTAATCACTTACTATAGGCCAGACACTATAGGTAGTGGCTTATTCATGTTGTCTTATTGATCCTTAAAATGATATTACAAAATAATTACTAGTACTTCAATTCCTACTTCAGATGGAGAATTTGAAGTTTGTAAGTTGTAGAGCTGCAACTCAAACCTGGAAGGTTGGCCCCAGGAAGTACTATGATGTATTTACTCGAGCTCTTCGATTCCTCGAGGCTAGTCTTTGAATAGTTAAGTCATTCCAGGTAACTTTCCATGTAATAATGTCCAGTGCAAAAAAGAAACTGGAGTGATCCTTTGGCCTTTATGAAAAAAATTATCAGGTGGTGACTTATAAACCTTGAAAAATAGTTTTTAAGCCATGAATTTACAAAGGTGTGTCCTGATTGCCTTCATATTTGATTTGAATATAATGATTTAAATATGCCTTTACATATTTCTATAACATTTACTAATAAAATACCAGCACATTCAAGTGGCAATTCAGCACACTATTAATAGTAGTATTACTATTTAATAAATACATACATATTTTAACAGAAAATACATTTATACTGATAAAATACCATGTTTCTCTGCTTACGTATTGGAGTTCTATGTCAGATTTTGTTTGTATAATGCATTCTGCTGTGTGAGAAAGTTAGAAAGCCTCTTCCCTAAATATAGCTTCTTACTAAGTCAGTCCCCACTCACCCACCTAATTACACATGCTTGAGCAGTCAGTAGAGGCTGATTAGCATTGTATTATATTTATGGAGTCTAAGAAGTCATAAATTGTAACATGTATCATTATTTTATTGGGCACAAAGGGAAATAAAAGACTCTCCCAATGAAAATATGACATGGCATCAATTCTGAGTTCTTAAAATTTTTTATAAAAAAGTAAATTTTTTAATCAATATGGTAATTACGAGTCTAAATTCTGAACTTATATTGGTTTGAATTCTAGGGCAGCCTATATTCTTTGATCTTTGGCAAATCACATATGTAAACTACAAGACTATTGTTCCATTCTAACTCACAGGGCTACTGAGGTATGGTAAGTTCCTGATAAATATTTGCTATTATCATTATTATGAGTGCTAAGAAAGCCCTTGCTATAGACCTAATGTTTGTGTTCTCTTGAAATTTGTATGTTGAAACCTAATCTCCAATGTGGGGGTATTAGTAGGTAGAGGCTTTAGGAGGTGATTAGGTCACCAAGGTGGAGCTCTCAGGAAGGAGATTAGTGCCCATCTAAAAAGAAAGCCAGAGAGATGCCTTGCCCCTTCCACTCTGTGGGACACAGTGAGATGGTGGCATCTATGAATCAGAAGCTGGGCCCTTATCAGACATCAAGTCTGCTTGCTCCTTGATCATGGACTTCCCAATCTCCAGACTGGGAGAAATAAATTTCTATTGTATGTATAAGGCAGTCCATTTATGGCATTTTGTTATAGCAGCCCAAACAGACTAAGACAGCCCTAAATCGTCTGAACTGATTGAAAAAGGCTTTTTCTAGTAGGGCAGGAGCAGAGTGGTCAGACTTGTTTAATACCCAAATAAATGCCTCCAGGAATCCATGCTTCTCCTTTTAACCTCCCTTTCAAAAGCTCTTTTCTCTTAGTCAGAAGAGTGAATACATATCTGATTGAACAGGCTTTTATCACTAAAGGAGGAGGCTTGCCTGATGATATAAAGCTCTGTTCAGATGCCAATTTAATCTCTTCTGATGGAGAGGTTTTAGAAGCTTTTAGCCTTCCTTGGTGACCTCCGCATCACGTATAATAGATTTCTCCTGATCTTGTGTCCTACAACCCCAGAGTTGAAGGGATAAAGTAGATTTTCCTTCTAAAGTTTTGGTCTTGCATGTAGTGGTGGGGAAATTTATTTAGATAAATGGTGAAATTAATGGATGTGTTAATTAACTTAATTGTGGTAATCATTTCATAATATATACTTATGTTGAAACACCCCATTGTACACTTTAAATACATACCTTTTTATATTGGTCACATATAACTGAGTAAAGGTGGGAGGGGGAAAAAGAAATTTAAAACAACAATGGTTTTTAGAAAAGTAAAAAAGAAAATTTCAGTATTGAAGCTAATTGTAATTGTATTTTTTATTGTTGTTGTTGTTCAGATTAAAAAGAATAAAAGCCCTTGGTCTTTGTGAGTTCTGTATACTGATTTACTATATAGAATGTTTATGTGACTAAGTAGGCAAGTGACAACTTTAGTGTTATCCTCTTGAGTTCCAAACATGTCTTTTCAACTACCCAGTAGGTACTGCTAATGCTTCAGACTATGGCCTCACCAACTTACCATATGGAACCAAATTCATGGACTTCTCCAAAAACCATACTAAGCTATGCTGTAGTAACAGATGTGACCAAAGCCTCATGTCACAGTCCAGTGACATTTGGGTGGCTCTCCTCAGCATCTGGAATCCTTCCATTTCCATTTGGGCTCCCTCTGGTACACTTTCCAAGGTCATTTCACAGAGGAGGTGACCCTGGAGTGTTTTAAGAACTAGACCTACCAGTGATTTCTCTCATTTCTACCCACATTCAATTGAGTATAACTGAGTCACAAGACCCCCAAACCTGTTGATTCTACCTCAATAGCATCTGAACATTTTCCCTCTTTTTCACTCCCACGAGCACTGTTCTTTCTCAGATATGTTTTATCTTTCATCTATACCACCGACATGGTTCCTTATGAGAGTTTCCTGCCTCTTATCTCCCTTTGTTCTCATCCCTGAATATACATGTGTCGCTTATACTGCTGCCAGGCTTACCTTTCACAGACTTTCTCATTCTTCATACTGAAAACGGTGTCTTCGGCACGTCTGTAGAGTAGGCCCATGCTCCGTGCCTGGTGCTCCGGTACCAACAGGTGCCCATGCACTTATCCAGGCTGTTTCACAGAAAACCTCCTCAAGTATCATTATGTACTATTCAGCTGAGCTGGATCCCTTGTTTTCCTACAAATTTCCTTATTTTATGCATGGACTCGCGTTAGTCAATATTTTTTTATCTTTTGAAAGTCTACTCATTATGCAAGACCCAACCTAGGTGTGCTCCTTTCTCTTGCAAGTGTTTTTTGATTTTCTTGGATGGAATGGAAGGATCATTCCAAAGGGCTCCTAAAGCACATTTTAAGAACTCTTCTTTCAGACTTTTTTAATTGTATTCTGAGGGGCACTCAAATTTAATTGTGTATGGACCAGCCCCCTGACGTGACTTCTTGCCCCATACAGGGTACAGTAGACACCAACTTTCTTATATGCACAACACCAACCACAATGCATTGAATATCATAGGAATGCAATAGATGCCCACTATATTAACTAATTTGTAAAACTTTTAGCAACTTCTAAGAATAAAAGATATTATAAAATTTTTGAATATAATATTATTCAATATATTATCTTGTATAACATATAAAATTCTTTTTAAAAGGCTCGGCGCCTGTGGCTCAAGCGGCTAAGGCGCCAGCCACGTACACCTGAGCTGGTGGGTTCGAATCCAGCCCAGGCCTGCCAAACAACAATGATGGCTACAACCAAAAAATGGCCGGGCGTTGTGGCAGGTGCCTGTAGTCCCAGCTACTTGGGAGGCAGAGGCAGGAGACTCGCTTGAGCCCAGGAGTGAGGTTGCTGTGAGCTGTGATGCCACAGCACTCTACCCAGGCTGACAGCTTGAGGCTCTGTCTCAAAAAAAAATTCTTTAAAAAAGAAGTTTTTTGTTGCATCAAGAGCTAACATTATTCTTTTATCAGCTAACTTATAAAAGTGTACTCAAGAGAGAAAATAGTGAAGGGCCTTGTCATCTCCTAATGACTGAATATACCTAGGGCTTTAGGTAAGTAAACATTTTAATAGCGTTCTCATACTGTATTTAATCCCTACCCACTCTCTTTATCTACCTTTGCTCCATTTAATACATTTTCTCTATTCTCTGTTTCTTACCAAACACTTTTGAGAAGTTTTCAGACCTATTAGCTACTTCTGGCTCCATTCACCCAAACATGTGACCTTCTCCTGGAGTCCTTAGCAAGATACTTTCTTGGATAGGTTAACTATATGGCTTTATTTCTTTACTAGGCTACCTTTTTTAAAATTTATTTACTTATTTTTTGTTTTTGAGACAGAGTCTCACTATGTGGCCCTTGGTAGAGTGCCTTGGCATCACAGCTCTCAGAAACCTCAAACTCTTGGGCTTAAGCAATTCTCTTCCCTCAGCCTCCCAAGTAGCTGGGACTACAGATGCCTGACACAATGCCTGGCTATTTTTTTTGTTGCAGTTGTCATTGTTGTTTGTCAGTCCCAGGTGGGGTCTGAACCCGCCAGCCGGAGTGTATGTGGCCGGCACCCTAGCTGCTCAGCTACAGGCACCGAGCCCACTAGGTTACCTTTTATTTAGATGCAACTCTGGTTTTTTTAAATATTTTTTTGAGCAAAATGAGGGAAAAAATAGGAGGAGTAAAGGTATATTAGATAAGATGTTTGGGGCTGCAAGTGGCAGCTAGCTCTAACTCAAACAGATGTAAACAATGTGGGGATTTATTACCTCTTGTAATAAAAGTCCACAAGTAGGATAAACTCCATAACTGCTTTTTAGCAATTCTCTTGGCTCAGTTCTTATCTATGTTTGCTCCATTCTTAGGTCAGTAGAAAAATGGATATGGTAATTCTAGGCTTCACAGTAGATGTGACAACATTAAGAGAAAGACGAAACTGCTTTTTTCCTAGTGTTTCTGTTTGAAGAAAGAAAACATCTCACAACCTCCCCCACCCCCCCCGCCCCGCCTCCTATGTGTGACTTCAATCACGTTTCATTGGCAGGACTGGATCACATGCTATTTTGAGCCACCAATTGGCAAGGGAAATGAATTGCCCTAATTGATTAAAACTAATAATTTGAGGGGTCAGCCACAATAATTACTACAAAAGAGAAGGCAGAGAGGAGGGAGGGAGAAAATGAGAGGGTTAGAAAAAGCGATTTGGAATTAGTCTTTTCATTTGACATAATTGGTGTGTTTCAAAAGATCTCAGATGGTCCTTAGATCTCAGAGAATGTTAACTAGGAAACAGAACTTACAGCCCTCCATCAGAGAGAATAAGCTCTTCAGAGGTTCATCCTGCACGTCTATGTTCCATTCTTCCAGGTATTCATGTCGCTTTTGCCCATAAGCCATTGGCCAGGGTTAATCACATGGCTCAACGCAACAATCCACGGCAGGTGGCAGGAAGTTCAAATCTCCCCCATGCCTGGAAGTCAGGAAGCTAGAAATATTTCATTAACAACTTTAATGACAATTATAGTCCGCAAGATACTCAACCCATTCTAACAACCCCCAAATCTTAGTGATTTATCATGAGAGAGGTCTATTTCTCATTCCTACAGCATGTCCATCACAAGTTGGCAACAGCATTTTCCTCCTTGGAGCCACTCAAAGACTCAAGCTAACTGAGGCATTATCTCAACAGATGTTTTCATGCTCATCATAGCAAGAGAAAAAGAACGTGGCAAACTGTGCACTAGCTTTTAAAGCTTCTGTCTGGAAATGACTCTTGTCACTTCCACCCACATTTCATTGGCAGAGAAAGTCATATGGCCATGCCAAAAGTGGGAGCGGAAGTACACTTCTTTGCTGTGCCCAGAAAGCAGAGAACTGAACTATTTGGTATGCAGCACTTACGAATAGCCTCCTATTTTCTCTAAAAAAATATTTTGGGTTTTCCCATAATTTCTCTGGTCTCTAACTATCAAGCAATAAATAGTTTCTCTCTTGTGTTGCCAAATGGTTCTGTCTAGTGTAGCATTAGAACTCCAAACTCCATTTAGTTTAAAATCTCAGCACACATACTGCTGTGTCCTGCACTGTGTCTGGAAGACTTCAGAGGACATATGTATATGAGGCATGGGGGTATGATCGACTTTTCCTCTTTCTGACTATGCTCCCATTCCCACTCATTACTGACTCATTCTTTGAACAAATCGTTATTAAGTACATACTCTGCCAGACACTGATCTAACTGCTTAGGACATGCTGATGAATAAAAGAGACAAAGTTTTCTATTTCTATCAAGCTTACATGCTACTATAAATAAAATAGATATGTAATATTAGAGTAATAAGTTCTAGAGTCAGGAATATAGTAGGAAAAGTGGATAGGAAGTATCAAGGAGTGTTATTTAGGTAGGGATGTCTAGGAAAGGGGACACTTAAGTAGAAACGGAGATAAAGAAATGGATAAGCAGAGGAAGGGTTTTCTGGCTAAAGAGAAGACTCACTTGTCAATTACCCTGCCAAACTCTGGGAGCTCTGGAGGCTCCTTTCCAGTGGTGCCTATTCTGCTCAACCGTCAATGGACAACAAGCCAATTATAACCTCTTACCTTTGGACTAGGGTCAAAATACAGGTTCCTGTGTCCTTCAGTCTTTATTCCAGGGATAAAGCACTGCAAATCTTTCACCTAAAGCGCCACTCATTTTGAGGTGAGAAAGTAGTGTGACTCTCTCTTCCCTTATTGGCTAGGGGAAAGAGAGTTATAGCACATCAGTAATTCCCTGTGAAGAGATTCTCCCTGCAGATCTCTCCAACTTTCAGTTTATTCTTTGCCTTCTCTTACACAGACTGGAAGACAGTGATGTGCTAATTCTGGAAGAACAAAAGCTTCTCACTCTTAGCTATCCTGTATGACTATTCCACTCCTTGGCTTTAGGAGATGGGACATTCAACACTCATGTACAGAGACCTCAAGTCATAAGATAAGGTAAATTTAATGTTTTCAGTGCAAACACAAAGCCGCATCTGGAATAAAGCAAGCGAGGCTCCAAGGGCACAGCCTTTAAGGAGGCATTCACTCTCAGGGACGTGCAGGGACAGGTTTGGGGCTTCATGCTCAACAGCAGATGCTGATGCTTCCTGAAACTGTGTGCCCCACAAGCTTCATATGACCCTAACTCTAACACTAAACCCTAATCCTGACTACAGCCTTAATCCCAATCTTGACAAGTGAATAAAAACCAACTATTAATTGGTTAATTTAATCTGGAAACGTATTTGTCCAAAAGGCATTTGTTTGGATAATTGATAGAATCACACAGAGTGCTGAGGAAACACTCTCATAGTGAGAAACATGGCCCCAGATCATGCCATAGGTTCAGTGGCAGCATCTCGCCTTATGCTATTGGACAGACATATCCAAGCTTGTCTACTCCAGGACTGGACAGCACACCAGTTCCACCATAAACATGGCCCCTGCCTTCTCTGAGAAATGTATTTAACAAGAGCTGCTGCTGCCACCAGTCTTACCCAAATCAACCTATCACTTCACTATCTTCTCAGTCTAATTTGGGAGCAAGTGATCCAAATGACCCAATGTAGATCATGTATCCAAAATGCAGGGAACTTGGAGAAAGTTGAGTATTTGCTATGTTTAACTTCCATACTGCAGATAGGGTTGGATTCATCATATGTGAGATTTCTCAAATGTATGGGAATTTAGAACTTACATAGCCAAACACTAATAGCAAGTGGCAAGTAATTGAGTAATCAATACTGTGAAATAATTGGAAGTCACAGTAAGGTCTATGGAAAAAAATAGAGGCTAATGAAGAATCAAAGATAGGAAATCTACTTGAAATACAGTGGTCAATGAGGCACATAAGCTGTGACTGAAAGAAAGGAAGGATCGAGCTAAGAAAAGACTGGTTACAGGTAGAAAAAAGAACAAAGTAAGGTTCCTAGGGTGGAAAGAAGCTTAGTGTTTTCCTATATGAATAATAGCTGGGCATAAGTGAGAGTAGGAAAGGTGATGTACTGTGAGGTTGAGGGATGAACAGGACAAGATCATGCAGGAACTTTATGCTGTGATTAGAAGAGTATATTTTATTCCAAACACAATGGGAAATCATTGTAAGCTTTTAACAAGGAAAACATATGACATAATTTTCTTTCTTTCTTTTTAAGAAACTCACTTTTGCTGCTGTCTAGAGAAGACACCGGTAGGGAACGAGTCAGATCTCAGGTATCAGTTGGGAGGCTGCGGTGATATTCCCAAGGAAGGAAGATGGCTCTAGAGAAAGATCTCCCAGCAGAGGTGGGGATGAAAGTTTGGCTCAGGTATGTGTAGTTGGAGACAGAGTCAATGACTTGAATTTAGTAAGTTTGGGGGTGAGGGGAGGAATCACAGATAACTGCTAAAGTGTTTGGCTAAGTAATTAAATGGGTAGTTGGAAGTTTTATTAAAATGGAGAAGTAGAAATCAGGTATGGTGGTAAGAGCTCAAGAATTCGATTTGGAACATATTTGGTTTGTAAAGTCAGTATGTCACTAAAAGGCAAATCTTCAACCCAAGCTGTGGAAAGTACCTTCCGAGTCACAGCAAACCAATTTATAAATATTCCAAGTAAAACCTGTGTTAAAGATCCCGTGACTCTTGGAGACCAGAAACATCCTACTGGCTTAGGTGGCTTTTTTTTTCTTTGTCTTTTAAAAAATAACCAAATGTTCAGATGTACAAAGAAGTACAGGAATAAAAGCTTACAAGACACCTGTATATCCACCATCCAGATTTAACAAATGTTAACATTTTACTATATTCACTTTGGATCTTTTTTAAGTAAATAACACAGTACACACACTGCTTTCACTCCCTCACCCTATTTCTCTTAACCGTATGATGCCGTTTATATAAAATTCTAAAACAAAGCAATTCTCTGTATGCTGCACATCTAGTCAAATTATAAACACAAGCATGTCAGGACATGCCAACAGCAGAATATATTTCTTGTTTTTCTAATTTGCAGCCAATGTAATACAATCCCCACTAGTAAGGGTTCTAAGAAATCACTCTTCAGTCATTTTAGAGTGTGGCTTTCCCCCTCACTTGAAACCTGATATCTACTGCTATGGAAACCCAGGGACATTGGAGGGAACCTCTGCTTTCAGTTAACTGGAATCACGTTTGAGATGTTCATCACCTGAATCTATACTGACCTCTTAAAAGCAGGAAGACTGAATCTTAGTAGCATCCAGTCCCTCACACCACTGTGCCTCTAGAACTTAAATCATAGCTCCCAGGACCACCAACATATATGCTAAGTCCCAGCATCTGCATAGCCACCTCATCAGAGGGTCCAGACCTCGGTGCATTGAGCCCCCAATCTCCCAGTTTCAGGGAACGTAATTCCTCCCAAATTGGACCTCCTCTCCACTCTTTCAACACTGCCAATCTCCAGCTTTGGGGTAATATAGTTCTCAGCCACCAGCTCAACATATTAAAGTTTTCTTAACTTTCTCTTAGTGTAAGGGGTGCCAGCATTTAGGACGATAAGCTAGCTCTATCAGTTCTCAAAGGAAAACACTAAAATACCTTTCCTTCTTTCCCAATGAACATATAAGCCATGCTTAAGGCAAAATACCATTCTTTTCTCAGACAGGGTTTTTCCCACATAGTGGTTGTCTTGAATATTGGCCTGCACTCTCCTATAGATCTCCCTGTCTGGACTGTTCCCTGCAATCACTTTTGGGTTCTTTTCTCTATGACCATTTTGCCCTCTTAAGGAATGGTATAGAAATGTGGGGCATTAGGCTATTTTCATCACTCACTACTTGAACTTTCCTCACAGCTTCTTCCTATATCTTGATCTCTTGATTTCAATCATTTCCAATTCAGAAAAGTCCTCTCTCTTTTTTTTCTTTTATCACCTTTTACTTCATTGGTGAACTCAAAACATTGCCTGATAAATAAAAGGTGTTTCTACCAATATAACAGAATAAAAATAATAGAAACAAAATACATTTTAAAACTTTAAATTTAAATAAAAGCATTAAAAATATTAATCTTACTGCTCACTCCTCACAAAAGGGATATTAAACAAACACTCTAAACTAAAGTCAGTGACAGAACTCAAAATCCATTTTCAAACTCCTGCCAAATCTTCTATAACTATATCTTCATATTCTTTCTAGTTAAACCTCCTTTCTCAAATAACAGCCAAGCCAAAGGATATAAGAACACAATTTCTTACTTAATTTCACCATTAAAATATGTTCATTTTGTTTAAAAATACTTAATTTATTGGAAAGCTGTATTATAGGATTTTGAGGAGTAGAGACCTACCTACCACTTTTAGTGTTGTTTGTCTCAAATAAATGAGTTTCAATTTCCACTTGAAAAGAAATTTTAGCAAAGTAATCCGGTCAAGAAAAACAATTCATACTGCTAGTATGAAAATATTCCATTTTTCTGGAAATATTTTATTTATTTCAGTGTAATTGGACTTTAATTAATGAAGATTTATCTAAAGGTCTTCCTTTTCTTTTACTTACAGGGCAAATACTTATTGAGGACATATTTAGGGTACCCTGAATAAGTAAAAAGGATAGGCAAAACTTTGTTTTTTTATGCACTATTTCTTCTCCTTTCTTGTTTTCATGCCCAAAGTTGCTAAAAAGTAGAATATTTGCAATCCCCCTTCCTCATAATCTGAAATAAACAAAATAGACTACTTAATTATTCACACACTGAGTTCAGAAAAAGAAGTTTATAACTACTGAAATTCCCATGTATTTGAAAGCTTTATTAAAAAGATAAATTCAGTTTCTATCTCTCATGCCTAGAGTATACATGACACACAATAGGCATGCAATAAATATTTGAGAATGGAAAATTATCTGTCTAGAATACTTGTAGATATAGTCCTGCCTTAAGGAAAAAAAAAAGATAATTCATAATCTCTTTGAATCCTTAGATTGTATTTTCTCAGCAGCATGGTGGTATTCCACGTTCCCTTTTTCCCACACTCTCCCAACCCCAAATCCCTAAAAGGCTGAATTCAGGAAGGCAGGACTGGACAAATCAAATGCCTCATTAAGAATGCCTGAAGAAATATGCCTGAAGATGAAATTATAGCTCTTAGACCAGCACTCAAAACCCTGGAATAAAAGAAAAGAGGAGGAGGGAATGGGGGCAAAATTATGCGATTCAACCGTGGTTACTTATCCAGCAAATGTTTCTAAAAGCTACTAACTACTAATTGTGGTAAAGGTTTTTAAGCCGGGAAATGGTGAGTCTCTCTCTCTTCCCCCGATGCTCTGTAATTCATGTGCAGTTTAGGATGGCACTATATCTTAAATACAATAATATTTTAGAGACATTTCAATGCTCTATGTTAACAGGTACACCCATCTGGAGCCATAAAAGAGATGTAACTTCAGAGATTTCAAATAATTTAATAAGGCATTACCATTTCTCTAAAGTTGTGTGGTATTTTTTTTATCAGCCTAAAAAGCTCTACCATGTGGCCTAATTCAAGGCTGCAGGCAGGAAAAATTACTGACTTCATTATGCCTGCCTGGTGCTCTCCAGCAGAAGTGTTCAGCATCAGGCGTTCTCATTCTAGGAGGCTCTGTAGAAAGCTTTTGCCCTGACAGATCTCCACTGGCTTCTTATGAAAAGCAATGGAGAGAAGGAGGTTATGTTCTATTGTGTACCAGGCTCAGAAGTTCGTGTGCCTGCCACCTCTCTTTGCCTGAGAAAAGACCCACAGCAGGACCCAGTCACACCCAAGTCATAATGGCTCTTGAGCCACTGAATGATATTCAGGGCCTGCTGAAGAGAGATTAATGTTTATCATTATTGCCATTAATGGTATTACTGTTATTGTTGTTATTATCCATTGCTTACTGGAAATGAGCATTCTGTGGTCTTTTGAAACATTCCACTGCTTCCCCTGCAGTGTATTGAACAGCCAGTTGCTTGTCTACAGGGAACAAAGAGTAAAAGCAAAGCCATCATTTTTCCCTGCACTTCTCTTCATATAACCAGACTTACATGTTTCATTGCTAAGATGAATAAAAAAACAGCAAAGAATACTGTATTAGCTATGGTGAAGCTCGCTTCTGTGAGAGAATAATCCCCAAGTCTTAGTGGTTTAACGAAATACAAGTTTATTTCTCACTCATCTAAAGTATAAACGAGGTATTACTAGTGAAAAGACAACATTTTTCCAAGCACTGACCAACAGGTTTAAGTGCCTTCCATCTTGAACCTACGGAATTGACCTTGCTGAATGAGGGACCTCAGCTGAATGCTCATGACAACCGAATGAGGGAAAGACCATGTGATGAAAGTCTTGAAGTTGCACTCTACTTCTGGTCTCACTGTGATGGGACAACTGGACCACACCGAATCTGGGAAATGCAGTTTAGTAAGTAGTGAAGACAGGATTATTAAGCTGACCAACCTTACTTCATAGACTTTTTTTTCAAGTGTTTAGATTTTATGTTGGGTCACTGTTCATGGGGGCCTCTAGGTAGGCTTCCCTGAGAACGTGACATGTGTATATATAGATAGGATAGTGAGAACAATTAAAATAGGTCCTTGCAAATTGGGCATACCCAGAGATTTTTAGTACTCCTTATCATTTCAAGAAAGTTAATGTAAGCTATCCTAAAAGATAAGCTCCTTTTAAAGCACCTTTTGCATTTCTGGTAGTGAATGGTACAACAGGATACACAGCAGACACTCAAACACGGTCTTTTATCTGTGGCCACTGAGTTTCTTCAGCGGAAAATGCTTGCTCTGGTGGGAAGTAAGGAAAACCTACCAAATACAGGTTTTTATCCAATGTCCTCCTGTTTTATATCCCCACAAATTACTTCTGCATGCCACCTTATTAATGCATCTGAGCTTATAGTGTACTTTATCTCCCCTTTTGTCTGTACCCTCCTCAGCGAAAAAATTCTAAGCTGTGTCTTCTTCCAATCTACTATAACAATTCCTGTATTTCCTTATTTTTTAAACTCAGTTATTTTTATGAACATTTCTGAACTGGTAATGCATCTCTCTCTTCTCTTTATTCTTATGGGTTTAGACAATATTTTTAAAAATATAGTTTCCTTGGCTCTATGCTTAATGATTCAGCTAAAGCAAATCTGGATTAGAACCTATGTCTCTGTATGTTATATTATTAAAAACATGTTAAAATTAAAAATATTGACCTAATTTTCATAGGCTGGATGTGTTCCACATGTACATATCAGTACAGTAGGACTAGTTCCTTATGTTGACCACTTCGTTTGTAACAGTCCCTTGGGTGGTCAACTTATAGAGGTTCTATTGTGTTATTTTATTAGTGAGTTTGCTTGATATTAAGGTAGCCTAGGTTGGGTTTTTCTAGAACAGGCCCTGAGACTAGGATGGAATGCTAATATTTTATTAGAAGGCAGTCCCAGGAAGCATTCGTAGGGGAGAGGGACGATGGAGGCTGGGAAGAGAAGGAAGCCAGCAGAGGATGCATCAATGAGAACCTGACAGCTATGGCAACTCGGGCTTGTTTCTACTAGGTAACTCTGGGAGTTGGTGAATAGCATGCCTCAGAGTTGTCCCACTCAAAGGACAAGAAAGCTAGAGAATTTGGCCAACCTTAATCTATCATTAGTTTGAGGGCTATTCCCAGAGATGTTAACTCCCGGGTACTTCCAGCCCATCTGGTACCCAGCATGTTCCAGTGGGCAGAGAATGCTCTCAGGCTGAGAGATGCAGGTATTTCCAATAGAAAACATCAGTACGTGTGAGAATGAATGCAAGGAGATGATGGACTGAGCACTGAACATGCCTACTTCAGAGGAATAACTGATTAGAAACACACTCTTAAAGCTTCCTCTTAATGTAAGAAACCAAAAGGCAAGCTACCAAGAGTGGCAAGACATGGAAAGTATAAACTGTAATCCCACTTTCCTCCCACAAAGGGTCCAAGCACACTCTCTTCAACCCCCAAGCAATCACTGAGGGTCAGGTTAAGGAAGGCCTAAAAAGAAAAAAAATTAAAAATGTAGGAAGTATAATATGGGTCACCCAGATTTAATAGTTACAAAGATTCAAGGGTTTTCTTTTTGTCCTTGGTGAAGTATTTTAAAGAAGTCCAGATATTATAACATTTTGTTCCTATACACTGCAATATACATCACTAAAAATTCAAATATTATCTTCTATAAACCTAATACCATAAAATTAACCAAATTTCTCTAAAATCATATAATGTACAAGTCTATAATCCAATTTCCATAATTATTTCCAAATTTATATATAATTGGGACATTTTTCAAGACATAGGAAAAGAAAAATATTTTATTTTACTTCACAAAGTAAGTACTACATTAATAACAAAGCTGATGAGTATATCCCAACAAAAGAAAATTTGTAGATTATTCTCACTTTTGAGTGTCAACTAAAAATATTATCATGCAAGTAACAATCATAAAAAGTAAAAGTCATTATAATAATAATCAGACAAAACTGACTTTAAAGTTAAAAATTCTACCATAAATAAAGACATATAATAATAAAAGGCTCAACTCATCAGAAAGATATTACAATTATGAACATATATGCAACTAACAATAGAGCTACAAAATAAATGAACCAAAAACTGTCAGAATTGAAGGGGGAAATAGACAATTCAACAATAATAATTGTTGAAGTCTTTAATACTTCTAATAATAATAATTGTTGAGGTCTAACCATTATTAATAATGGTTAGAACAACATTAATTATTAATAATGGTTAGAACAACAAGGCAGAGAAAATCAACAAGAAAACAGAAGACTTGGACAATCCCAAAATACCAATCAGACCTTTATAGAACACTTCACCCAATAACAAAATTTATATTATTTTTAAATACAATGAAACACTTTCTAGGGTGGATCATATTCTAGGTCATAAAAAAAAGCTTCAATAAATTTAAAATAATTGAAGATATAAAAAGTATTTTACCCAATCTCAATGTAATAAAATAGAAACCAATAACACAATGAAATTTAGAAATTTTACAAATATGTGGAAAATGAACTTATGACTAAAAATGAGTTAAGAAAGAACTCACAATGGAAATTAGAAAATACAATGAGATAAATGAAAATTAAGATACAATATACCAGAACTTATGAAATGCAGGTAAAGTACTGCTTAGAGGAAAATTGATAGCTGTAAGCACTGAATTTAAAAAGAGGAAAGACTCAAATCATAACCTACCTTCCCACTGTAAGACTTTAGAGAAAGAAAGTAAACTAAGACTAAGGAAAGGAGAAAAAGGAAAATAATAAAGGTTTGGTGGAAATTAGTTAAATAGAGAATAAGAAATCAATAAAATCAAAAATTGGTTCTTGGAAAAGTCAATAAAATTGACAAAACTTTAGCTAAAATGTCTAAAAGTAAAAGAAAGAAGATTAAAATGCTAAATGTGGATGGATAAAGAAAATGTGATGCAGATACACACACACACAATATCATAATATTTATCTATATAATGAATAATATTATATTCTTTGAATCAACATGGATAGAAATAGAGATCTTTGTGTTAAGTAAAATAAACCAGGCACAGAAAGACAGATAGCTCACATTCTAACTCATACATGGGTGCAAAAGAAGTTAATTTTATGGAGATAGGAAATAGGCTCATAAATACCAGAGACTGGGAATGGTGTGTGAGTGGGAAGGGGGAGATAAAGTAAGACTGGCCAGTGAGTACAAATATATGATTATAGTAGAAATAAGCTAGAATATTTAACAGAATAGAGTGACTATAGTTAACATATATATATTATATATTTCAAACTAGCTAGAATAGAAGACTTGAAATGCTACCAGCATATAGGAAGGATGACTCAAGGTGACAGATATTACAAATATCTGGATTTGATCATTACACATTCTATGCATGTAACAAATACTCTCATGTACCACATAAATATGTAAAATATTTTGTATCAAAAAAATTACCAAAAGTGGGTATGAAAGGAGATATAACTACTTACCTTACAGAAATAATAAAAATAATAAAAGTATGCTATAAACTATTACATGCCAAATATTAGATTATCTAAATGAAATAGACAATTACTGAAAAAATTATTCTAGGAATATAAGGATTTTCAAATATAGGAAATCTATAAAATAATGTATCATATTAATTCAGCCATAAAGAATAAATTGCAACAATCTGGGAGGAACTGGACACTATTCCTCTAAGTGAAGTATTACAAGAATTAAAAAAAAAAACTACATGTACTCACATTAAATTGGAACTAACTGATCAGCACTCACATGCGTGGATGAAAGTAAAACTGAATGGAAATCAAGCAGGTGGGAGGGGGACGGAGGGAATGGGTGAAATCATACTGACAGATGCAATGTACACTATCTGGAAGATGGGCACACTTATAACTTTGACTCAAGCTGTACAAAAGCAATCAGGCAACCAAAACATTTGTACCCCTATAATATTCCGAAATTAAAAAAAAAAATAAACAAATTATCTACTGTTTAAAAAATGTGTATTCTACAGTTGTTAGAGATATGCTATACAATATATAAATATAAATTACATATTTAAAAAATTAGAAATAGAATTAAGAAAATCAATTATAGGATCATCTTCATAGTTGTGGAAAGGCATTCAAGAAAATTTAAGTCAATCTTGATAAAACAATTACTAAAGTAAGAATCTATGGATATTTCTTTGACACAAGAAAGGAGCAATATAGAACATTTAGCTTTGCCAGATATTAAAATCTAAAAGTAAATTTTTAAAAACCTGCTATATTTAAAACAGTACAGTAAATATTATATAAATAGATGGAGAGACAAATATAGGAAAATGTAAAAATGACTATGGGAATGAATTATTCTCTAAAAATATTAACATAAATGACTACAAGAAAGATGAAATTTTTAATAAACAGTACTAGGTTAAGTGGATAGCCATTTTGAATATAAACAAATATAAAGTAGATGTGTACCTTATACATCATGCATACATTTAAACTAGAGTGATAAATGTATATTTATAAACTGTAACAACAAGGAAGGAAATATTATAATTTGGGAGTGGGGGAAACTCTTTCTAACTATGACTTAAATGTAAAAGTAACTAAAGATAGGTCAATTTTATTACATAAAAAGTTTAAAAGCCAAAAAATTTTAAAAGAAAGTATAAAAAACAAAAATTTGTATCACAAATTAGCTTTAGTATAAAAAGGATCCCTAAAATGTGAAGAACAGAATGAATAACCTAAAGCAAAAAATAAGGAAAGAAGATATAAACAGACAGCCTACAGAATAAAACATAAAAAATACCTCTTTAAACATATCAAAATATATTTGACATTAAATGTAATTGGGGAACTTAAAATAAGACTACATGAGGTTTTCCTTTTTCCTACCAGATTAGCAAACCCTCCAAGGTTTGACAAAACACTCTGCTTACAAAGCTGTGTGAAAACAGCAATTTCTTACCTTGCCAATAGGCATATAAAATGATAGCAGCCCAATGGAGAGAGTTTTTTTCAGTAACTAGAAAAATTATAGACACATTACCTTTCTGATCCTGTAACTCCTCATCTAAAAATCTAGGTAAATTAGCAAAATACAAATCTGTTTATGCACAAAGTCATTGCTTGCAGAAATTTTTATAACAGCAAAGCATTGTTAACAACTGAGATATTAATCTTTAGGAGATAACCACACAATTAAGTAGTAGGCAGCCATAAAAAAGAATGAGAAAAATCACTACCTGTTAAGATGGAATAATCTTCAGAACAATTTTTAGGTTAAAGAAAAACAAGGTGTAAAAATACTAACTATGCCACTTTTATGTAAAAAAAAAAAAAATGGCGGGGCAGTGCCTGTGGCTCAAAGAAGTAGGGCGCTGGCTCCATATGCTGGAGGTGGTGGGTTCAAATCCAGCCCTGATAAAAAAAACTGCAAAAAAAAATGGCTATATAAATATATACAATCTAATAAATTGAAGGATTGACATGTTCATCATTCTAAAAGAGGGTAAAGTTTGACTTCCTGCTAAATCCAAAGGATGCCACATACACACAGATGGTCTCTGAGTTTCAATAATTTGACGTAATTTTTACTTTACAATGATGTAGAAGTAATACACATTCAGTATGATCTTCAATGTATCATGGTCAAGAAACATCCATGAGGGGAGCGAAAGGGAGACAGAGAAGGAGAGAGAGATGTTTAAAGGCAATGGCTGACACAATTGTCAAGGCTGTCAAGTTCAAAATCTGTAGGGCAGGCTGCCTCAGACAAAAATCAATGTTAAATTTTAAGTCCAGTCGCATTAGCTCCCTTCTACCAGTTTCCAGAGTGAAAGCACCCATCCACTACTCAATGCAATGAATGAAAAGTGATCCAAAGAAAGGTATTCATTAAAAGCTTCCAGAAAGGACAAGTCATATATCAACATATAAAAATCAGAATGACATTAGACTTTTCACTAACAATACTGCAAGTGGAAAGGCAATGGAAAAACAACTTTAAAATTCTGGAGAGTAACAATCTGTAACATAACTTTTGTGTGTCCAGTCAATTATCAGTTACATAGAAGATCCAAATAAAGATATCATTAGAAATAGAAGGAGTTGAAAAATATACCTCCAATACTTCCTTTCTGAGAAGATACTTTAGGATGTGCTCCATCAAAATCAGGAGAACACTGGAAAATATAGCCAAACCTCTGTATCACACCCAAGGGACTGTACCAAACTAGTCAACATACAGAGGTGGTCAACATAAAGTACTAGGATTACTTTACTGGTACATACATGTGGTGCATCTCCAGCCAATAAAAACTGGGTCAACTTAAGGAGGTGGTTAATGTAGGGAGGTGGTCAACCACGGAGGTTCTACTGTAATAGAACCACAAACAGAGCATCATACCCAGGAAAGAGATAAAATCATCATTGCATGAGGGTGATGGGAAGCTCCAGGATGACACTGTGGAAGTTCTAAAGAAAACCATATCAGGACAAAAGAAAGATGATGGATGATTCCAGAAGGGAGATATATACTACATAAAGAATAAGAAAAACATTAAAAATAGATAAAATATATGATTCATTGGACCAGTAGAAAAAGTATTAAGAATAGTTATATATTTCCATCAGCAAGATGGAAAAAAAGTGATAGGTCCAAGCAATGCAAAAACATGAACATACGATACAAATATTCACTTGAGGAAAATAAACCTGATACAAATAGTACACCTCTTGGTCTTGTAGTAAAGCATATGTAGACAAATGTTAAAATGTAAACAATAAATATTCACTTGGTACCTTGATAAGAAAGGAAGGAAGCAAGAGACATAAATCCTTGTCAAGTGTATAAATTTAAATAATGAATAAAATCGAAAAATCAGGAAATTGCTGTATAAGCATATTATTAGAAAATATGAAATTAACTGTAAAACAACAACCATTAAGAAATGGAAGTAGTTGTCTCTGACAGCAAGTGTATTAGTAGGAATGAATGATTTTTGTTATAAGCTTTGTGGTTCAACTTATCTTTAAAATTATGCAAATGAAAAAATGAAAATCCTCCATCTACATTTTATTTATTTTTATTTTATTATCATTATTATTTTTTTTTGCCATTTTTGGCCAGGTTTTAACCCACCACCTCCAGTATAAGGGGCCAGCACCCTACTCCTTGAGCCACAGGTGCCACCCTATTTTTATTAAACACATAGATACTGTTTTATCATAAACACATAGATACTGTACACATTAATGCATTTATCTCCCTGTACATTTTAAATTGCCACCTGATATGTGTTTTATTAAACACATAGATACTGTTTTATCATAAACACATAGATACTGTATACATTAATGCATTTATCTCCCTGTACATTTTAAATTGCCACCTGATTCAACAGCCTCTCAACACTTACTATGAGGAAACCACACTACGGTTGCTTTCTACTTTAGCCATCAAATAATTTAAGCCTGAAAAATTAAGAATATAAGAAATTGCCTGCTTGAATATGGCCACTTTGAAAATGTTTAGTAAAGACAGGTTGTTAAAGGCTCTTAGGAAATGTCATGCCTAGTATGACTAAATGGAGAAGAGAATAAAGCAAGATCAAGACAGAGACACATCTGCCAGATTTAAGAACTCTATTTGATGACCTTGGCAGGAGAGGATTTTATCATGATGGGAGAGGAGGGGAAGCTGATCACTGTGGGAAGAGATGCAAATGAGAAGACAACGAATAGACTTCTTTAAAAAAATTGTAATAAAGAAAAGGAAAGATCAAGCAGGGAATATTATAGGATAGAATTTAAGATCAAGTGACAGATTTGCTTGTTTGCTTATGATATTTAAGATAGAAGACGTTTGTTTATATGTTGAGAGAGAGAGAGAACAAGTAGAAGACTCTGGAAAGGAGACAGCAGAAGGAGGTATTTTAGGAGGGAGAAGGAGATAAAAATCCAGGGCTCTGAAGAAATGATTAGTTTTTAAGTGGTTTATAGTCATGGAAGAGTCTGATCACCTCTCTCTCACACATACACATATTTTCTCTCTCTCATGTTTTCTTCAATAATTTTGATTATTTCTTGCTACTTGATCTCAATTTACCAATAAATTTCAGCATCAGTATTGAATAGTCTCAGCCAACTCTAGTTTATACTTATACCAGTTATGAAACTTTTATTTCTGTCCTACCACAATGGAGGAGTCTTACCTTTTTGTTGTTAGTGGTGGTGATGGTGTTTTTGTCTTATATTGATAGACAGCAATCAATAGAGATTCTACAATTCCATATATACATTAGGTACTTACAAATGTGATTAGATTATGGGAAAGTTGTTAGTAACATGGATGAGAGACAGGAGTTCTGTTTATACTCAGTAGATCTGCATATATCTAGCCATTTGCTTCTGATATGTGATTTAAAAAATTGACAAAGTAGACATATCCTTGTCTAATACAAGTTTGTTTCTATTGTAAGGAGTAATAAAATTGACAATACAAAATTTCATGGCCCTTGGACTTCTTCGTCTGATTGCCCACCAACAGCACCACCATCTTCCTATAGGACTTCCCTCAGCTTTTCTCCACTCACAGTTAATATCATCTCTCAAAAATGCAACATTAACAATCTGAAACATTTTCATCAAATGGTTTGACATAGCCATCATGTCATTTTCTTACTTATTGTATGAAGACATTTGTATTCTGCATTTAGTATGTTTCACCTGAACCTGTCTAAGATGCAGCTATGAGTCAACAATAAAATAAATAAATAAATAAATAAAATGCAACATTAAATTTTTTATATATGTCACCACTTCTAAAAGGGTATGAATCATTCCAAAATTCTTATGTATTTTTATAGCAGATCTTCAGAATAGGAAAGTAGAAAATATCAGAAACAAATGAAATTAAAGCACACTAACCATGAGTGATACCAACTGTACTTTATTGCTGTGGCCGTTTTGCCCTTAATATGAAGACCCTCTGAAATTCCCTAATACCTATTCACACAGCTATTCCAATGCCAAAACTTTGCAAGTGCTATATAAAATGTGTCAGGATAACTTTACTACCCATTGAATTTCTGGAACTCAGAATCAAGAATATCATAAGAACAGTATAATGACTCTTCTTTGAAATGATTGAAATACTCAGGAGATAGATGGGTAGTGGGTGGCACTATCCATCTATAAGACATGGCATAGACACCACTCTCATCTCTACTCTCCACATTAACCATTGCAAAATGTTACAAATAAAATATAATGTTCTTATACTCTGAGTCTGAATATGGAGTCAGAAGCCTTCTCAACTAAAAACTGCAGTTGATTGCTTCAATTAAAGCTAAAGACTTTGAAACAAAAGATTTGGGCACTTCTGTTTCTGTATATATGGAAGACTAGGTAAAATGACTGATACTCCTGCTAAAAACAACTATACTATTATGCAGGAAGTGTAGAAAAGCATTCATGATTTGGCCAGAGAATGTGACATTTTCAGGATTAATCTAATAGAAGCAGGCTGGGTGTGGTAGCTCACACCTTAAATCCTAGCACTCTGGGAGCCCAGGGTGGGAGGATCACTTAAGCTGAGGGATTCAAGATCAGCCTGAGCAAGAGCAAGACTCTGTCTCAGCTAAAAATAGAAAAATTCGCCAAGTGTTGAGGCAGGTGCCTGTAGTCACAGCTACTTGGGAGGCTGAGGCAAGAGGATCAGTCAAGGCCAAGAGTTCGAGGTTGCTATGAGCATGATGATATCATGACACTTGAATATTAATAAGGAGTTTAAAGTTAATGTTAATTAACCTTAGAATTCCGTAAGCTAACTTTTCCTGTTAAAATTTCTAGAATACTAGCAAAAGAATACAAACAGATAGTATTTTCCCAAACTCTTAGAGGAAAAAAAAAAAAGAAAGAAAATTAATTCAAAATAAGGTAAGAAAGTAAAGAAAATGAAATATGTAAAATTAAACTGGATAAGTGGGAGACAATACAATCTAAAATATAACATATTAATAATTGTAATAATGGCTGGGAAGAATCAACATTGTTAAAATGTCTATACTACCCAAAGCAATACATAATTTTAATGCAATTCCTATTAAAGCTCCATTGTCATATTTTAAAGATCTCAAAACAATAATACTTCATTTTATATGGAATCAGAAAAAACCTCGAATAGCCAAGACATTACTCAGAAATAAAAACAAAACAGGAGGGGATAGGAGCCAAGATGGCAGTCTGTACCCAGCTTTCTGCAGATGCTCCCATCCAGAAGGAGAGTTAAAGGACAGAAATTTAGCAAGAAAGCCAATGGTTTGGAACCAAGCCAAAAGAGAAGGTCGAAAAACGCACATCAACCCTGTTGGATCGACCTGCGCCCCAAGGATACAAATAAAAGGTACAGAGCACATCACCAAGCGGACAGGAGTCCCCTCCCCCATGAGAGCAGCTGGCAGTATACGCCATACCTTCATACAAACAAGCAAGCAGAGTTCAGATGTCCTCCCACTCTACCCCACGGGAGAGACCCTCTAAAAACCAGACCTCCTTTCCCTACTAGGGTGCCGTGGTGCTCTCCTGCCAGGCATAAAACTGTATAAAAACTGTATTTATTCTCTACCTGCAAGTTGGAACTCATGGCACACCCCTCCACTCTCACCCTGAGGTCTGGAGGTCTGTCCCCCATGGAGTCCAGATTCTTGGACACTTTCTTGAGGGGTGTGGACAGGGCGCAGGCTGTCACTGGTCTGTGCTGTTTTCCCTGCTTGGGAGCGGTGA
>CAUYRH010148745.1:0-11022 GCA_963574655.1 Perodicticus potto | reverse complement strand
AGGTGTTGGGCTCTTACAGTCGGCCATAAGGAGCGTGCACCTCTGCCCAGCCCGCCAAGCCTGGTGCAGTACCCTCTGCCCTCGCACGAGGCATCTTGCCCATGTGTGGTCTTCCTCATGGGAGGCATATTCCCCTTTCTGCATCTCTGGGGGGTCTTTTCCTGATATAAGTAGCATGGTATTAGTTGTAAATGGTTTGTCTTTTTATTTTATTTATTTATTTTTTGTAGTTTTTGGCCAGGGCCAGGTTTGAACCTGCCACCTCCTGTATATGGGGCCGGCGCCCTACTGCTTTGAGCCACAGGCGCTGCCCATAAATGGTTTGTCTTTTAGACAGTCTTAGTTGCTCTTTCTCCTAATATAACTTTTAATTTTGGATAAAAGTCCCATCACCAGAGTTCTGGGGCCCCTCTATGCTATGCTGACTGTCAAGACATTTTCTAACAGTTTTTCCTACATTTATTTCTAACGAGGATCAGAGACTTAGTGACCAGATTGAAGTGGTGACAGAAGTGCTTGAATCCATGAGAAAAGCACAATACGTAGGGCAGTCTCTGTCAGGCCACGGTGGAAGCCACACTTCCAGATACTGCAGGAGCCACGTTCAGCTCCAGTGGGAGGAAGCCTGGGCTGGGAGTCTGGAGGCTGAGCTCCAGGTTCAGCTCTTCTGATGACACTGTGGCTTCGGGTACCGCATTTAACCTCTCTGACCTTCAGCACCTCATGCGTGGAATGAAAGTAGCTCACAATTAAGTCTTTGGGATTTCTTAACTCAAAACTTATGAGCTGGGTGGCGCCTGTGGTTCAGCGAGTAGGGCACCTGCCCCATATGCCGAAGGTGGCAGGTTCAAACCCAGCCTCGGCTGAACTGCAAAACAAACAAACAAAATAGCCGGGCGTTGTGGCGGGCACCTGTAGTCCCAGCCACTTGGGAGGCTGAGGCAAGAGAATCGCCTAAGCCCAGGAGTTGGAGGTTGCTGTGAGCTGTGTGACGCCACAGCACTCTACCGCGGGCGATAAAGTGAGACTCTGTCTCTACAAAAAAAGCCAAAAAAACAAACAAACAAACAAAAAACTTATGAGCTGGCTCAGCGCCTATGGCTCAACGGGCTAAGGCTCCAGCCACGTACACCTGAGCTGGGGGGTTCGAATACAGCCTGGGCCCGCCAAAACAACAATGACGGCTGCAACCAAAAAACGGCCGGGCGTTGTGGTGGGCGCCTGTAGTCCCAGCTACTTGGGAGATGGAGGCAAGAGACTCATTTGAACCCAGAAATTGGAGGTTGCTGTGAGCTGTGATGCCACAGCACGCTATCCAGGGTGACAGCTTGAGGCTCTGTCTCAAAAAGAAAAAAACTTATGAGCTTACAAGTCAGCACTGGCTGGTGTTGGGGCCTGCTGAAGCTGGAGTGCCGGAATAGGAATCTCCGTGTGCCCTTCTGGGAGTGGGGCAATCTCTAAGTATAAAAGCGCACTGGACTTCTGAGCAAGGTTTGTGGGCACCTTGCGTGAAGAAGCTGTGAGGGGGAAGCATGCCACACCTGTCTGAAGCAGTGTTCAGTTTGCTTGCTGGTTTCCAAGGCTGCGAAGTGCTTTCTACCAATGCGTGGTTTAACCAAGCACCTTCCTCCTTTTCCCCCCACCCTCTATTTTTATTAACAAGGAAATTGGCTTTCATGCTTCCCTGGCCCAGAGAAACCCCAGAGCTCATCACTTGGACCACAAGATGGAAATAAAGCAGTAAGTAGAACACACAAGGTAAATCGGAGTCTCAGTGTTTCGCTCTGCCTGGGCCAAGGCTGTGCTGCATGCTTATGGGTGTGCCTGCTGCCTCTGGGCTCCCCGGCTTCCCTTGGAACATTAACCCTTTAAAACGGCACTGTCCCAAAGGGGTTTCTGTGGCAAGGGAGTGCCTTGTGTCTGCACTGCATGGTAGGGAGGCCACTCATCACATGTAGCCAGTGAGTGCTTGAAATGCAGCTTGTGACTGTGGAAAGGCATTTTTAATCTTTATTTAATTATAATTAATTTTAATTTAAATAACCACCTGTGACTGGTAGTAACGATTGAACAGCACTTAAATTGGAAAGGAGGAAGAGAGTATAGTTTTTCTATTTGCTTTGACAGCGTTTTTCTGACTTTGTATGATTTCTAGAACTAGGATTTGAGGACAGACATTATGGCAGAGTAGAGAAAAAATGGTCTGGGAGCAAGAGTGTGAAATGACAGCAGTATTTCAGGGAGATTTCAGGTCTAGGAAACCTCCAACCAGGGGCCTTAAAGATCTAGGCTCAAAAAATGAGTGGACGTTTGCAAGGCTGAAGGGGTTGACGGGGCTGGGGATCTCCTGGGGCCTCCAGGGGCTCACATGCCTGGTCTGATTGGCATGGTGGGTGCAGGAGAGGCATCTGGGGCACCACGGGGGACTGGTTGTCCAGAGGCCTCGGGCAGCAGCCTGAGAGCCTAGGACTTCAGCCTCTGGGGCCCAGGCCGTTGTTAAGGTGCGTTGGAGGCTCTGCAACCCCTCGGTTGGAATTTCATGAGTGCTACAGCTGATGTGAGACACAGCTGGCAGCCATGACTCCTGGTGTTCATCAAGACAGCCTCATTATTCTCATTCACTCTGTTTTAGGGAATTGTTCAAAAATTGAATACATAAGTAAGTTTATACTAATAAAATACTGCTTCTATCAATTTTTTTCTTTGGAGGCTTGGATATGATTGAATTTTGAACAAAGAACTATGGACAGCCATAGGCTGAGGGTATTAGACCTCTTTGGGGCTGAATGTTCAGATTCTGGGCCTCAATTGCTTCACCTGCGAATCAGCAGTGACATATCAGTGTGTAAAGGTAGGGGCTGGGCCTGGGCATCTCTGGAACATCCTTGCAGCGAGGTGTAGACCTTTAGATGTTCCCTTGGATGGCCAGTGTCTGAAAGTGATCCTTAGTTTCATTTTAGCCCTTGGTGGTTTGTCCCAGACACGTGACAGAGGCACGCATTAAAGCCTGGCCCTCAGGAGGAAGGCGGCCCCGTGACAGGTGGCGTCTGATCGGTCTGTGTTTCTTGCCTTTGCTCCCCAGGTGGAAGAAGTCCTTCCTGTGCAGCCTACTGTTTGGCGTCCCCGTCATGGGTTTGATGATCTACATGCTGGTACCCAGCAGTGAGCCCCATGTCCTGGACCACAACATCATTCCCGGACTGTCCATTCTTAATCTCTTCTTCTTTATCTTGTGTACCTTTGTCCAGGTACGTGTGAGAAAGATGAGCAGACCGCCGCCTGTGCTCCTGTGTGGGGCCCCCAGATACTGGCCCTCCAAGGCCAGACACAGTCCGCAGCTCGGTTTAAGTGGCACTTTCCTGCAGTTTTCCTGCCCTACTCTGGCAGTGGCTGCTTTTTTCTGTCTTGACCAGCCAAGGGGCAGAGGTGTCCTCCCATGTGAGGGACTAAGGTCCTGGTTTCACTGTCAGTCTCACAGCTGAGTGCAGGAGATCAGGGCTCTCCCTGGCGTCACAGCCTTCTCTGTGTGAGGCCTGGTGAATCTGTGTCTCCTCTTAGCATATCACTCTGCTTAACTTACCATTGTCGTTAGAGGAAGCGGCTGGATCACCCTGGAGCTCATGCTTCTATCTCGAAAGGCAGAGATGTAGTCCTTACCTTTGAGGAAATTATAACTTAAAAAGACAGACCTTGTAGAATGTCTTGATGGTAAGGAACTAGCCAATATTTTGGAAAATAAATATAAAACTAAAGCATAACTTAGTACCGGAATGTTTAGGGATATTTGGGGGCAAGCATTTGTAGTTGTATTCACTTCCTCTGAACACCAAGTTTAGAATTACTGATTATACATAATATACAGATAGACTTAAAGAAACAGAAATTTGTTTTTTTCTATGTTTTTCAATTATTTGAAAATATATATACTTATTATAAACAATTTAAGTCATATTGATGTATGAAGAGGGAAAAATATTCTTTGATTATTACATCCTGCCCCAAGCCCAGTCCCTATTCCCCAGTATCGCCAGTCTTTCCAGCTGGCCCCCATACAGGCACTGTGCACGCATTTGCAGTCTCCGCATCCAGGTCCGCAGCCCCAGGCTGCCTGATGACCTCTCCCACCTGCCTTTGCTCACCTTGTCTTGCAGGTCCTTGGTGGGTGGTACTTCTATGTTCAGGCCTACAAATCCTTGAGACACAGGTCAGCCAACATGGACGTGCTCATCGTCTTGGCCACAACCGTCGCCTATGTCTACTCTCTGGTCATCCTGGTGGTTGCAGTGTTCGAGAGGGCTGAGAGGAGCCCTGTGACTTTCTTCGACACGCCCCCCATGCTCTTTCTGTTCATCGCCCTGGGGCGCTGGTTGGAGCATGTGGCGAAGGTACCAGCAGCGCCAGCTTCAGGAGCAAGCTGCTCCTTTAGTAACACAAACCCCAGGCCTCTCAGCACCGTGTGTAGAGTTACTGATTATACATAGTAGAGATAGACTTAAAGAAATAGGAAACCTCCATATAATTAGGTGCTCCAGGCGATAATCTCCAAATTGGAGGCCACTTCTAAAATCCCAGCTAATCTGGTTAATTATTAAAACCTTTGTTCAGGTGTATTATGTAAAAGGAAGAAGCCTGGCCCTCAGGTCAGAGCCTGTATTGCATTTTCCTGCATAGCTGAGTGTGCATATAGGTTGTTAGTCTAGAAATCTGTATCTCCACCTCAGGGTCACACCATTTTTAATACCCTGTGTTGACCCTCGCATTGAAACATATCCCATAAGAGAATGCTGCTCAGGCCCTAAAAGAAATTAGATGGAACCTAAAAGAGAGCAGTCAGTGGGCAGACTGGTGTACGGTCTGAAATGTAATTCCTGGAACTCGGTGCACAGACACTGTGCATCAGTGTGGCAGTGACATGTGGGCACAGTGAGTCACACACCCATCCCACACAGCCTGCTGTTGTGTGGTGCAGCTGTGGTAGAGAGCTGCCATTTCTACAGCTGTTTCTGACCCCTCTCACCCCAGCCTTGTGACTGTCGGTCAGTGTTTGCACAGGTCAGCTTATGCTAGCTCTCATTTTATATTCTGGTTATTTCCTAGAGCAAAACCTCAGAAGCCCTTGCCAAACTCATGTCTCTCCAAGCCACAGAAGCGACTGTTGTGACCCTGGGTGAGGACAACTTAATCATCAGGTGGGTTGTGTTCATGGGAAGTCCTGGTCCAGTTTACGTCACGCCTCCAACACCCTCCTGATGTGACGTTGCATTAGACCTCGTGAGGATGTGCAGATAGACACTTCCAGTAAGATCCTACTCTCAGTCCAGTTATTAAAAACAAGGCATTTAAATATGAAAAAACAGAAGAGTTGGAGGAGGTGTATGTGTCTAAGAGGCACATAAGAGGTGAGGGTGACGAGTGTGCCGGAGTCTGGAGAGGAAGGCCAGTGGTAGGCAGGGAAAGCCCAACAGAGAACCTAGAATATGAACTCAGCCGTCCTTGCAAGATTTGAATTCAGACAGGGAGAGATAAGGGCTTCTTACCAAGAAATGAAAATGAGAGGATTGGTATTTATCTTCCTCATAAAATACTACTGTCATTGTTGCTGGGAACTCATATAGCATTTACTGTTTGTCAGACACTATTCTAATCTCTTTATATTTCATCTAACCAAAGGGAGAATAAAAACTTTATATTGGGCCGGACTCCGTGGCACACTCTGATAATCCTAGCACTCTGGAAGGCCAAGGTGGGAGGATTGCCTGGGCTCAGGAGTTCAAGACCAGCCTGAGCAAGAGTGAGACCGGTCTCTACTAAAAATAGAAAAATTAGCAAGATGTTGTGGTAGGTGCCTGTTGTCCCAGCTTCTTGGGAGGCTGAGGCAGGAGGATCACTTGAACCCAAGACTTTGAGGTTGTTGTGAGCTGTGATGCTCACCGCACTCTACCCAGGGCACAGAGTGAGACTCTGTCAAAAACCCCCCGACTTTATATGGATAAGACTATTAGTACCCTTATTTTTCAGATGAGGAAACTAAGGTTCAAAGAGGCTAAATCAACTGGCCCAAGGTCACAGAGGTATTGAGTAGTAGAATTGAGATATTTCAGGCCAGTGGATCCAGACTCCCATGTTTTTAATCCTTACACACACTGACTTCTAAAGCACATTTAATAACATGGAAATTTTTGTGAGTTAAAGCTTCTGTATTTCCTTGGTTAGCTTCTTCTTTATCATCTGAGCAAGAGTAATTTCCGGTCTCCTTCATGTTCCTACATCTCTCCGGCCCCACCACTTTCCCCTGGAGCTTCTGATCTTCCTTTTGACTCTGAAAGTAGAGCCATGGGACGGGAAACCCACCTGGCACTGGACCTGCGCAGCTGGCCTCCCCCATAGCTCCCTCTGCTGGACAGTGGAAGAGGTGGCTCCTCAGGGCCCTTGGTTTTCCCAGTGGTCTTCAGCAGATCCGTCTTTGGTGATTCTGACCATCCAGCGTCATCAGAACCAGCGAGCCTCTGCCCTTTCCCCACCGTGCTCATGCCCAGTCATCTCTGTCACCATTGCCAGGTTACAGAGCTGTGTCCTCCAACCCTGTTAGGGCCGATACAGCTCCCTTGACTCCCTGTGAGATTGGTGAGCTTGTGTTGAGTAGAGGAACCGATGAGGGCCGCACTGACACACAAGAAGTTAATGAGGCACAGGTGGACTGTAGCACATCACTGGTTTGTTCCCAGTGCTGTTTTTGTTGTGAGACAGGCTCGCTCTGTTGCCCTGGCAACATTATAGCATAGCATAGCAGAGTACCATGGCATCATCATAGTTCATAGCAACCTTGAACTCCTGGGCTCAAGCGATCCTCCTGTCACAGTTTTTCTATTTTTAGTAGAGACAGGGTCTCACTTTTGCTCAGGCTGGTCTTGAACTCCTGAGCTCAAGCAATCTACTTGCCTCGGCCTCCTAGAGTGCTGGGATTACAGATGTGAGCCACCATGCCCAGTCCCAATGCTGGTTTTTAAATAATAGTCATGCTGATAGTAGTGATAGCTGGGATTTGAGTCCTTAGGATGCACTGGCACACTCGTCAGCACTTTGTACGGATTGTCCAGTTAACCCTGACAGCCACCCCATGAGGCTGGTGCTGTCATCATCCTGCTTTTGTCAGGAGGGGCATCAGTTAGGCGAGGTCAAGTAACTGGCCCAAAGTCTCCTGCAGGTCAGCGACAGAGCTTGGCTTGGTCTCCTGGAGGCACAGGTCCTTGGTCAGTCACCACATCGCGCTGTCCCCAGAGAGGGGACCTGCCTGGCGGAGCACGTGGCCCTCTGGGCCCCCATGTACTCATGCCTCCCTAGCAATCACATGCCCTGCCTTCTTAATAAATGAATGACGTGAAAGTTCCTGCAGAGTGAGACTGTTCAGATGGGTAGCAGAGCTGCAGGCGGCTGTGTGTGCTTGGCTCACCTGCCCTGCCGCTCTCCCAGGCCTGAAGGTCTCCCAGGCCTGCTTTCTAGTTGGCAGTGCTCTGATGGCACCTGCTGCTGGTGTGTGGAGCTGCTCCAGGGATTTGAACACAGGGGAAGGCCGCCTTCTGAAGGTGTGTGCCAGCTGAAATGCCCGTGAAACTTGGGCTGCCTCTGTCATAACTCAGTTCTTTTCCAAGGACAGGGATTCATTTTGGGGCTCTGGACACACTGCTGCCATCACAGGAGCCAGAGCTCATTCTGGCTTTTCCCTAGGGGGGGCTGTGTCCTCAGAGCATGTCCAGTGGTGCTCACTGTGCAATTCTGGGGGTGAGGTGGGAGGGCATTCCTGTCTGCCCTCCGACAGGGTATGCCAGGCCCATGGTCACTCCTCACTCTCCCAGGTCCAGGCCACTCCCTCTGTCCCATGGATGTAGCAGTCTAGGCCTCTCCTGTGGGGCTCAGCCATTCTGTCCTACAAGTCACGTTGGGTGCCAGGCCCCTTGGTCACCTCTGCGTCCTGTATCTGGGCCTCTGTTCGTGTGACCAGCCCATGGCGTGGACAGTCCAAGATGCCTCTGAAGGCCCCTGGAGTTTCCTGCATAACTGGCCCCTTTCAGTGAGGCTCCCTCCCTCCCTGCCTTTGCTAGGACACTTGTCCTCTCTTTGTCCTCAGTCTCGGGTGACGAGAGCATTGGTCAGTGCAATCAGTCTGGCACGTTGTAATTTCTTCCCTTGCTGCTTAGTCTCTGGTCTGGACTTTCTTTGCTCCTTATCCCTTAATTACACCAGGTGCTCCTTGGGGTTTCGGTGGTGGCCCCTTTGTTTGTTATCCATGTGTCCTCAAACTTTTTAAACGGGGCCAATTCACTGTCCCTCAGACATTTGGAGGGCCGGACTATAGTTTAAAAAAAAAAAAAAACAGAACAAATTCCTGTGCACATTGCACATATCTTATTTTGAAGTAAAAAACAAAACAGGAACAAATACAATTCACACCGCCGCATGTGGACCACGGGCCGTTGTTTGAGGACCCCTGTTATAGACTGTCCCTAGGGCATCATGTCAACCCCATGTCTATAGTTAACAGCCTGGGAAGCTCAGACCCACCTCCAGGTCCCAGGGGCCACCTGCTGGTTGGAACCCTTCTCTTGGGTGGCTTGCAGAGGCTTAGCGGCCCCCCCTCCTCTGTGCCTGTGTAGCTCAGGTAGTGTTGGCCCAGGCCCGCTCCTGTCACATGTCACTTCTGACACTTCTTGCCAGGGCCCAGGACTGGCCAGGTCTCGGGCCTGGCTTAACTAGGTTCCGGACCTCGACTGTTAAGTTACCTTGCTCAGGTTCAGTTTCTCTTAGGTGCCTGAGGGCTATCTACTTTAGCTGGAGAGAGAGAGAAAGAGAGTGTGAGTCTTAGAGAGAGTAAAGCAGTCTTCTTAGAAAGATAGATCTTAGTCTTTAGCAGAGCTTGGTGATCTTCAGCAGAGAGAGCCATGCTGGCGTTCTGCAGGCAGGAGAGAAGACAGAGCCAGAGTAAGCAGGTCCGTGATAGAATGCGCATGCTCCCGAATGCCTTCTCCTCCAGCCTAATATAAGGCTGATCTCGTGCCTCTCAACACCACAGGTGTAGGGACTGCCAATTCACCACTGCTCTCATCTCGCGAGCTCTCATGCTAGTTAGGAGAGCTAAGTCCCTCTCCACGCCCTTTCCACCCAGGTGTTCCATTATTGAGCTTTACAGGCATTTCTTATAACTCTCACTCCTCCTAGTCACAGGCTATATGGGCTCCAACACGCTCCCCTAGCAGAGCCTGTGCAGCCTCGGCCGCCCCCTTCCCACCACACATCTGGGCACCTTTCAGGGATCCCTAGGGCCGCCATTTGTTGGCCCTGCTGCCTCCACTCTTGTCCAGATCCCCACAAGCTGCCCCTAAAGCACCAGAGCAGTTTCCTAATTGCCACCTGCTTGCCGCCTATCTCCTTCAACATGTTTCCACTTCCAAACCCCTGATGTTTTGGAAAGCACAGACTTAATCACATTACTGTGTAGTGGAAAATCCCTCAGCCACTCCCTGTCACCCTCAGGATGACGTCCACATCCGGTAACGTGGCAGCAGGGCTCGGTGTCCTGTCCAGCCCCTGCCCTGCTCTCCTCACCATCGCTTCCTGGGAAGGACTCGCTCTCGTGGAGGCCTGAGCTCCCTTCTTCCTCCTTTCCCGGCTCCCTGTCCTCAGGTCCTGGTCTGGATGCCACATCCTGAAGCTAAAGTCTCCAGGCCTGGCTCAGAGTGAGCGCTCTGCGCCGTTTCCGGCCGGCACTGACGCACCAGTAGGCGAGGCTCCCGTCAGACGCTGCAGCCGGCGCAGCCCGTGGGAGTTTTCTGTTTCTTATAGTTGGAGGGGAAACAAAATTATACATTTGTTCCAGAACAGTGACCATTGTTTTATCTATTTCTTACTTTTGATGAGGAAAGCGAGTTGAGAAGGGAGGTAAATGGTTGGCAGAAGTACTTAGACCTGAAGAAAGACTGAGAAAAATCCGAAGCCCACCACTGAATATATGGGGGGAATATCAGCTTCTGAAGAAGAAATACTGCTGGGAGTTGACCAGAAAAAGCCATCTTAACTCCCATAAAGGAGTTCACTTTAAGGAGTTCACTTTAAATTAAGCTGTTTAGAGTTAGAAAGGTGGTTAATTTAGATCAAAGGAAAAATTCAAAGTTAGATTAAGCAGAGATTATAGCATTACTAATGATTTCTTTAAAAGACACCCAGTTGAACTGTTGCTCTAATTTTTTTTAAGTCTCCCTGCGGAAACAGACGTTTTAAAACTCAGTGAGTAGGTTCTTCTGAGGAGAAGGGTCTGCCCTTGGGGCCTTGGGTGTTTTTTCTGTACGGTGGTGCCTGCTCTTACTCGGAGTGGCCTCTGGGTGAGAACGTCTGTGGTTGTGTGGAAGGGGCGTCAGCAGGTGTATCAGAGCTGGAAGACTTAGAAAATAAGCAGAGATGGTCCTGGGTGGTCGAGGTCCTTCCCTTCTGGTTTACTGACCCACCCTAGCTGCCAAACCACCCTACATACACCTACTTCCAGCATGGAAGACTCATACTTTGGGAGTCTGCTTTTCAGTGTTCCATTTATTATATCATCACCATTATTGAATTTATTGTCTTAATTTCCCATCTCCATGTCTGATTTTAGCTGCAAGGCTGTAAACCCCTTGAAAGAAAGGCTCTACATTGTCCTATTTGTAACCCCAGCCTAGCCTGTGCCTGGACAGAGGCTAAGCAATAGTGGAAATGTCATCAGTAAGAATCGCCAGCATTCGCTGGGCACTTCCTGCGTGTTGGCTCGTGTTAAGCTCTTTACAACATTTTGCTTAATCCTGGGAACAAAACCACCATTGTAGAAAGGAGGAGACAGTGATTTTGAACCAGGTTGCCCAGGAACCTCCTCTGTATCTTTAAATGCTGACTCTGAGCCCCAGGAGGTCAGAGCCAGGTTTGATTTGCTCACTAGAATCCTACTGGTGCCCAGCAGCACACAGTAAATCTCGGGGTGGGCTTAGTTTTTTTTTTTTT
>CAUYRH010148738.1:0-10208 GCA_963574655.1 Perodicticus potto | reverse complement strand
GAGTCAGTGGAAAGGAATGCCTGAATTAAGATAAGGAGTCTGGGGTGGTGCCTGTGGCTCATCGAGTAGGGCACCGGCCCCATATACTGAAGGTGGCGGGTTCAAACCCGGCCTCGGCTGAACTGCAAAACAGAAAAATAGCCGGGGGTTGTGTCAGGCACCTGTAGTCCCAGCTACTCGGGAAGCTGAGGCAAGAGAATCACCTAAGCCCAGGAGTTGGAGGTTGCTGTGAGCTGTGTGATGACACGGCACTCTACCAAGGGCGACAAAGTAAGACTCTGTCTCTACCAAAAAAAAAAAAAAAAAAAACAAAAGGAGTCTGCTAACTATACAGCAAGCTGAAAGGGATAAACTTAATAAAAACTGTTAAGCAAATTAATGGCCTGCAGGCAAATTTTGCCTTTCATAACCTTAGATCCATCTACAATTAGTCTAAACTCCAAAAGGGAGAGGGTGTAAGAAGATGTATCTGACCTCCCTTCCCTTCAGAGCCTGGAACTCAGTTTCAAGATTTTTCTGGGATCCCATTGGCCAAGAAGATTAGGATTTATTTTTGGTTCATAGTTTTATTTCTTTTAGTGATGGCTTTGACTCATTTTGGGATCAGATGTAGAGTGGTTTCCTAATACAGAATAGGAAGTATTCTTTTGTTCTCTATTATCTGAATTTACGTAGAAATGTTATTATTCCCAAATATTTATAATTTAAAAATATTTTTAAAGATTCACAAATGAACCCATATGTACCTAGAATTTTCTTTGTAGGAAGCTTTTCATTATGAATTTATGTTCTCAAATATATATATGTAACTATTACATTTTTAAAGTTGTCAGTGAATTCTTATAATTTCTTTGATTCAGGGAAAATCATTAAATCATAAAGTTGTTTGTAATATCTTCTCATTCATTACTTGTCTTGCTGAATTGTGCCATTTCTCCTTTTCTCATGATAATTTTAGCTAAAGGTTTATTGAGTTTAGAAATTATTCAAAGAATCACTATTTCTTTGTTGCTTTATTCTGTTGTTTGTCTAATACTATTTCATTGATTTCTGATCGTATTTCTATCATTTCTAAAAAACTGTTTTTGAGATTCTTAAGGTTAGAAGCATAGGACATTAATTTTAAGCCTTTTATCTTTTAAGCATTTAAAGCTAATATATCACTTTAAGGACTAATTTACTTCAACTCACATACTTTATATGTTCTGTTCTCATTTTATGCATTGCAAAATTTTTCTCTTTTATCATGATTTTTCTATAGTTCATGAATTATTTAGTAGTTTATTTTTAAATATGCACATATTATAGAATTTTCTAAGTACCTTTTAACATTAATTACCTACTAAATTACATTTGGGCTAGCATTTGGTCTGTCTTGGAGAAGTATTACCTTTGTTGGGTATAGTGATCTAGAAATGTCAAAAATAGGTCAAATTGATTGAAGCAATACAACTTGATAGTATCTTTTACCTTATGGATCTATATTTCTTGGTCTACTTTTCTATTTGAACATGGAATATCTCTCTAAAACTAATATAAATTTATAAATATTTCACTTTTCTTCCAACAGTTTTTAGTCATGAATTAAAAGGCTTTGTTATTGGTTTCATATGCATTTATGTTTGTATTTTATTAATTGGCTCCTTTTCACTATAAAAGGAACCTTTTCTTGACATTCTTCTTGAAGTCATCTTTGTCTGGTATTTAATCACAACATTTTTATTAACACTGTCTATTCTTTTACTTTCCACCTATATGTGTCTTGTGTTTCCTGTATCATTTTTTTTTTTTTTTGTAGAACACAAATAGGTGGGTTTTGCTATTTAAATTCCAGTGTAAATAGCTTTCTTCGAGTTACAGTATTTAGTCTATTTAATTTAATGCAAATATTGATGAGTTTGTATCCAGTTCTAGCATCTTGGCATTTGATTTCTATTTGTACCAATTGGTTTTTATTCCTCTGCACCCACTCCTCTGCCTCTGTATAGAAATGAAATATTTTTATTATTCCATTTTATCTCCTCTAATAACTTCTTACTCATGCCTTTCATATTTTTAGTGCTAATTTATATATTGGAATGTGGATTTGTAACTTACCATGGTCTACATTTAAAAACTATTCTGTTACTTCATAAACAATTTGAGAGCGATTGGTAATGATGATGCATGGACAGTATACGACTAGTTAATATTCTCCCCCTTTTGTTTATTTCATATATAGTAGAACCTCCATAGCTGACCACCTCCCTTCTTGATCACCTTCTTGACCTAATTTTCATAGACTGGACATGCACCACATGTACATTTTAGTACAGTAGGCCTTGTTCCTTACGTTGAACACCTCTGTTATGTTGACCAGTTTGTTACAGTCCCTTGAGTGGTCAATTTGCAGTGGTTCTTCTGTATTTTACTTCTACATCTGTTCTCAAATACATGTTTCTTATTATTGTTACTACTTTAAGTGGTCTGTTGTCAGACTAATATATGTGTGTAACAGTAGAATTAAAATGTTTATTTAATAATATATTTAATCTTTCTAGTGTTTTTTTCTTTCTGTTGAGCTTGGTTTGCATTAATATTTCCCATTATCCTGAAAAATTGCCATAAGCACTTGTCATAGAACAGCCCTGCTTTTGATAAATGTTTTTACATATTAATCATCTAAAATGATTTTTCATTTTTTAATAACACTGTTACCAAACACAGATTTAAAGAAATAGGGACATTTCCCTCCCCCCCATTTAATATTTAAAAAATGCTCCATTATATTGTGGTCATTGAGTTTTCTTTCTTTTTTTTTTTTTTGAAACAGAGTCTCATTATGTCACCCTTGGTAGAGTGCCAAGGTGTCACAGCTCAGCAACCTCAAGCCTTAAGCCTCTTGGGCTTAAGTGATTCTCTTGCCTCAGCCTCCCAAGTAGCTGGGACTATAGACACCTGCCAAATGCCCAGGTAGGTCATTGAGTTTTCTTATGGAAGTCAGCATCATTTATATAGCTGTTTCCCCATATGCAATGTGGGGTTTTGCCTGGGACTGCCTTATAAATTTTGTCTTCCCTCTGATTTTTAGTGGATATTTTCCACGTATTTATCATGACGGGGATTTTTTAAGCTTCTTTATGTTTAACCCAAAATTTGAGGAATTTAAGCCTACTGTTTTCTCAAAGATCCTTCTACCCCATTCCCTTTCCCTTTTACTTTTAGGATTTAAACTACACATATGTTGAACTGCTCCATATTGTCCCTCATGTTATTTTAGATTTTCTTTCTTTTTCCTCTCCATTCTTCAGGTAGACACAATTATAATAATTTCCTTCTGAATTTCCCAACTCGTTTTTCTTCTATTTCCAATAACCAATCTGATGATTTTTCCATCAAGTTAATGTGCCCTTCAATTATATAATTTCAGTTTTATTTGTTTATATTTTCTATTTTTCTCCTGATGTTTTTTAATCTTCCTGTTCATTCATGACAGCAATATTTTCCTTTAAATTCTTATTTGCTAATTATAATTCTGAGTCATCTCGAGTGTTTTTCTATTCACTACTTATCCCCTTTAATATTATTGAGCAAATATTCTTGTTCCTTGCATGTTTACTAATTTTCTGTTGTATACTTATTATGGTGGATGGTACATTGTATACTGTGCATTAGTTTATCTTCCTCTAAAGCCTGGTAAGTCGGCCCTTATTAGTCAATTAAATCATACGCAAATCACCTTGAAATTGTGGAGACTTGGTTTTGTGTTTCATTGATATTTGTTTCACTTAGTCTGAGTAAACTACTTAGTTCTGTTACATAATGTGAACTGTTAAGTGCCACTCTTCTCAAGTTTACTATTTAATAGTGAATTGTCAGGGTCCTGCCCTGGGAGTGGGATCCACTAAGACCTGTGGAAACTGGCAGTGACTATTGGAAGAAATATAGAGTAAGAAATGAAGGTTAAAGAAAGGGACATGAGACATAGAGTAGAATTAAAAGTGGGAGCTCAGGAGTCTATTGCCCATTTGTTGGATTCTGGCAATGGCACTGAGTCTTTGGTCCAACCTGCTTTCATTGAAGTCTATTTGCCCAGAGGGTAAGATGACAGAGGGAACAAAGACACCAGCAGTTTCTCTGATTGAGCATATCAGCTCCTTTTGTTATTATTATTAACCTTAAGGGTAGCCTTGAGCAATCTGAAATCTGAGCCTTGTATTGGGAGAGCCTTCTGCTTGAGATCACACACACAAATTTCTCAGGAGGTGTTAAATTCCGCTAGTTCCCTGTGCAGTAAAATGACACTGACATTACTCTCCTCTGGGGAATCAGTGAGAGAGAGGAATTTTCCTTCCATCACAACCACAACGGATCTTCCTCTGTGATAAGGGATATAAGTTCTTCTGCCCATATCTTGGGGCTTGAGCCACTCCCTTGATCTCTGTGCCAGGCAAATGCAAATCTCCACAATGGGTATGTGCTTTTCCTGTTTACTAGGCAGGAAATGACCCAGTTAATGTATCCTTCTTGGTCTTTGCCATAGCCTCTTTTATGACCATTTTTCCTCAGAATGCTCACAGACCCAGCAGGGTTGTTTGTAAGCTGTATCGCCGACAGGCAGTAATTTCAGAAAAGGCAGGGAGCTTGCTGTCAATGGCTAGCTTAAATGTAAACTAGCTGACTTTTCTTTATTTGGACTCATTCAGCTTGCTTTTTAGTTTTCCTCTTTTTCTGGGGATGTTTTCCTTTCCAAAGAATGGGGTCTTTGGTCCCCATTGTCCCAGTATGATTCTTTTGAAGTGTTCATTGAAAACTCAAGACATTTACACTAATTCAGCTGAAGTCATATCCAAATTCTACCTCCCCCTTTTTTTTATGCAGAAAGTAAGATATATGCCTAGTTATTTTATGTTTAAGCTACTGCTTTTTTCTGAGCTCCCTGGAGTCTTACCTATACATGTGTATTTAGGAGTCAGGCAAAGATTGATTTTTTTTTTTAAACTCTGACTTTTACATTTCAATTCTTTAAGACTGGGAACTGTCATATGGGGAAAAGCTGCATAAACGTAGATCTCTACCCATTTTTCAAGGACCAAACCCCTGTAGTTTCTATTTTTCATTGTTCCATGTACTCAAAAGTTAACACACTTATCTGGAATGTATACATTGTTCATGTGGGAGGATTAGTCCAACACAAATTTCTCTGTGTTACTGGAACTAGAATTTTATAAATGATATTTATCAAAATGTGATTAGCTTTCTCTCAAAAAGAAGTTCACATAATTTAACATTTAACACCTAACAAGTGCTTTTAAGTATTTTATCAAAAGAAAACTCACTTACCTTGATAAAACATATCATCTAGAAACTTACAGTAGTATATGTTTAAATAGTAAAAGGTAAGAAACATTTTCATTAAGGAGTACCTTATAAAATATAATAGTAAGCACTGTAAATTAATAAGTTATTTGGATACAGGCTCTACCAACAAAAATCTAAAATTTTCTAACTTTTATATAAATCGATATAATAACTTAGGAAATATTATTTTAAGTGAATCCCTATCTTGGTAGAAACAAAAGTTATAACATACTGAAAAGTTAAATAACCCCTAATAGTCTAGACTTACCTAAAAGAATGTGTCATATTTTTCTAAAGGACATAAAAGAAGTTCTGTAAAATTATAAGAATACATTTCTTCATTGAAAGATACATTATTGTAAAGATATGTCAACTACTCAATACGTATGTGTGTGTAATGATATTTTATAAGAATGAACAAATTGATTAATAGAGATGTCTAAAAGTAGATTGCTATGTATGTGGAAGTTAGTAAATGGTAAAAAGTGTTTTTCTCATCATTTGAAGATGATGAATTCTTTGATAAGTATGACTGGGGAAGTTAGATTTCTGTTTGAAAAAATCATTATATGCTTCTATCATGAAAATGTACTCCAGTTGTGTTAAAGATGCAAATTTTAAAATGATATAATAAAACACAGTTAATACAATTTGTAAAACCAAAAGTCTCTACAGATCTGACCACACAAAAATTGAAAACACTTCTGTGATGAAATACACTGTATAAAGCATAGAAGTAAAGTGACAGACTTAGAAAAAAATGCATAATTTTAGATATATTTTCTCAGGTATTTTTCTTCTACACACCCACACACACTTCTTAATATGTAGAAATATAATTATATTTAGAATATACTTTAGATATTAATATATTTTGTATTAATTTTATATCCAACATATATTAAAATATATTTTAGATATATGAGCTTCTTTATAAATTTGTATGTATACTAACCCTTCAATAGTTTTATTATACATCTGTTAAAGAGTTACCTTCCATACCTAAAAACTTTTAAAGACATCTTAATTTTTCTATTCTTCAAAGGAAGAATATGGATGGATGGATGGACAGATAGATAGATAGATGTAAAATCAGCCTAAATGAAGATGTTTAAGAGAGATGTGAACAAGTGATCCAAAGAACAAACATATTTGGGATTTAAATTAAAATAAAATAAAATTATGTTGTCCAGAAAAAAAGAAAATAACAACAAAAAAGAAACATAATTTGTTAGTAAATGTGAAAAGGTGCTTAAAAAAAAGAAACTTAAAAAACCCAGGGAACTATATTGATGAAATTATAATATATTTTTTGCCTACCAGATAGGCAAAATACTTTTAAAAGAGAGAATATATGTTATTGATCAATGTGTTGTGAGTCTAGGGTCCTGGTTCCCTGAACCCAATTGACCTGGTTTGATTACACACTGAACTAGAAAGATCAGCTGAGGCATGGCAGGAATCAAAAGTGAAAGTGAGTGGAAACAAAAAGTAAAACCGGAGCTTCACTGGCAGCGTGAATAGAAAGCAAAAGTAACCTGCACAAGTTTCAGTGTAACAAACTGAAGAGAAATTTTATTTAAGAACAAAGAGAAAGCTACAGCACTCCCAAAAGAGTTGAAAGTTGGTCTTCCCATGAATAAGAAGAGGTGAGAAAGCTGCCAAGGTGGTGAGAGGTATTAACACCTCTCCTTCTTAGTTGAAATTGGCTGCAACTCTTTCATTGGCCTCTCTGCACCTCCAGGCATCATTGCCTTTTTCTATTGGTCTTGATTATTGTCCTTTGTTATTGATCCTTGGTTACCTAGGTTACCTCATTCTTTTTCCCTTTTTCTTTGAGAGTCACTAAGTGGTAAATGTCTCTCCTGGCCCTCCAGACTTCCCTGTTCAGCAGGTCAGACTTTCCTGCTGTTCCTCTTGAAGCCACTTTCTTTGTGTCCCTTCTCAGAAAGTGTGAAGAAATTGGGACATTTATACATTGCAAATTGTGACATTATTTTGAAAGGCAGTTGAGACATTTATAATTTTAATTTATAAATATTTTTATAAGACATAAGATGTTTCTATTCCATAATGAAATAATTCCTCTTCTATAAATACTTTCTCTGTTGATGACAGCACTCATTATAACAGTGGGATTATTTAGAAGAATAAATCACCTAATTGTGAACTTACAGGAACACTTTCCATAAATTATGGCAAAACAGACTACATATTTTTTTCATTTTAATAAGGTAGAGTTTTTAGTGTATTAAATGAGTAAAAAGTAAAGTCCTATCCACTATAATCAAAAACAAATATTTTAAAATCCCATTTTTGACATAAACATTGATTGAAGCAGGATGTGGGTATGTATATTGATATTCTTATAATTGCAGAAAAATAGATCTGTTTATGGTACTACTTCTTGGAAACAACTGAGAATGAAAATTCAGTAAAGAACCTTTTCAAACCAGCAGAGAATACTTTTGAAATAAAAAATCAATAAAACAAAGAAGCAAAAGAAGGAAGTGCTCACAGCAAATCTTGTTCTTGGCAAATTGCCTGCTGTGAGTGTCCATGCCATACATAACTAACTTCATAAAATGTGTTTATTTCTTTGGGTAATGATATCTTAGCTCATTTTCTGCTGCTTATAACAGAACATCTGAAATGGGGTAATTTATAAAGGAAAGGGATTTATTTCTTATGCATACAGAGGCTGAAAAGTTCAAGGTTGAATGCCATGTGTAGCAAAGGCCTTCTTGCTGGTGGAGACTCTCTGCAGAATCCTGAGGCAGCACAGGTAACAAATGGTGAGGGGCTGAGAATGCCAGCTCAAGTCTCTCCTCCTCTTTTTAGAAAGCCACCAGTCCCACCCTCATGTTAATCTATAATATTATTTCACAAATAGATTAATTTATTCATGAGAACAGAGCTCTCATAACTCAATCACCTCTCAAAATCCCCAAATCTCAATATTGCCACATTAAGGATTATATTTCAACATGAAGTTTGGAGCAAATATTCATAACACTTGGGCGCTTTTGCCTGAAATTCCTGAATATGCATTTGAGAATAACTACATAAACCAATTAGAATGTCTGGTAGAGACTGAATTTATCTAGGTTAATTCAAGGAAAAGAATAGATATCACTTGAATCTAACTTACCCTTTACTTAAAAATAGAGAGTTGAAAAGATAGCAGTTGGCTCCATGCCTTATAGCTCAGTGATTAGGACACTGGCCACATAAACCGGGGCTGGCAGTTTCGAACCTAACCTGGGTCTGCTAAACAACAATGACAACTGCAACAATAATAACAACAAAAAAAAAAAGCTGGGCGTTGTGGCTGGCACCTGTATTCCCAGCTATTTGGGAGACTTAGGCAAGAGAATCGCTTAAGCCCAAGTGTTTGAGGTTGTTATGAGCTATGATGCCAGGGCACTCTATCGAGGGTGACAATATGAGACTCAGTCTCAAAAAAAAAAAAAAAAAGAAAAGAAAAGGTAGCAGATGTCCCGGAATCATCTTCTCATAAAGTACAACCCCCAGAAATTTTACCTCCTTCTATTAAATCTTAAACATTGTCATATGTCTGTACTCTTTTCTCTCCAGAAGAGAACTGGTTACCGTAACAACCACTGCACTAGTGTTACTAGCCACCAAAAAGTATCAAAATACATAACCTCAAGCTGATAAATATTTCTGTGTAGACAGTATAATTGGGAAATTCAGAAATTGACACATGTAAGGTAAGCAAGGGAGAAAATGAAAAGAATCTCATTAGAATATTAATTGAGAAAGCAAGTTTAAATAAAATACAGAACAGAGGAAGCTGACTAAATGGCTGGGGTAGCGCCCACTTCCACTTCTGGCCACCTAGTTCTCTTGGATGGGAACAGCAAGATGCTGGTGCTTCACTTGTTTAGAGAAACAAAATCTGAACCTCAGCCCCCAACTAATCTTAGGCTTATGAGTGAAATAGATAAATAATGATTACAAAGAAAAATAAAATATATGTATATATACACAGAGATACATTGAAAGACTACCAGAAAAGGGAAGAACAACTGAATTTTAAAAGTACAAATTTTGAAGCTTTTATTTGTACTTACTATAAAATTAAAATAACATTTCTCCTGCTTTTTTATTACTATGAGGGTAAAATTACATAATGTTAGAAATTGACTTAAAATCTATTTTAAGAGTTTAAGCTTTATAAAATGTAAGTAATAGTATTAATAAAATTTAAATAACCAACTATCTATGATTTATTGATAAGCTGCTTTTTTATCACACCTTTAATATTGCTATTTCTCTTTTGAATAACAAAAAAATTATACTGTATCTGAGAACTACACAATATTTTATTAATGTCTTGACAAAATTAAGCCACTGAAAATTTTTTAAAAATGAAAAATTAATAGGTGCATCCAAGTATAGATGCCTATACTGAATTTGGAAAAAGAGTCTGTGACTCTGAGATGGTCGAAGATAAATACTCTCAAGAAATAGCCCTGATTTACTGGCCGGGCATGCTGACTCATCCCTGTAATCCCAAACTCTGTGAGGCACAGGCTTGTGGATTACCTGAGCACACAGGTTCAAGACGACTCTGAGCTAGAGCCATGCCCCGCTCTCTAAAAGTAGCCAAGCATTGTGGTGGGCTCCTGTAGTCCAGCTACTCAGGAGGCCGCGGCAAGAGAATTGCTTGAGTCTAACAGTTTGAGGTGGCTGTGAACCATGACACCATAGCACTCTACCAAGGGTGACAAAGACTCTGTCTCAATAAATAAGTAAATAAATAAATAGGGGGCGGAGCAAGATGGCAGCCGAGTAACAGCTTCCTTGCGGCTGGGCACGGTGAGACCGGGGAGAGAGGACCT
>CAUYRH010148736.1:0-16475 GCA_963574655.1 Perodicticus potto | reverse complement strand
TGGCATCACAGCTCACAGAAACCTCCAATTCCTGGGCTCAAGAGAGTCTCTTGCCTCCGCCTCCCAAGTAGCTGGGACTACAGGCGCCCGCCACAACGCCTGGCCATTTTTTGGTTGCAGCCACCATTGTTGTTTGGCGGGCCCGGGCTGGATTTGAACCCGCCAGCTCAGGTGTATGTGGCTGGCGCCTCAGCCCGTTGAGCCACAGGCGCCGAGCCAGTTTTTAAGATCTTTTTATCATAAAAGTATTTTAAATTGTGTCAGATGATTGTTCTCTGTTGAAATGATCATATAGTTTTTGTCCTTTCTGTTAATGTGATTATCATATTCATTTCATTTTTTTTTTTTTTATTGAGACAGAGTCTCACTTTGTCACCCTCGGTAGAGTGCTATGATGCCATAGCTCACAGCAACCTCAAACTCTTGGGCTGAAGCGATTCTCTTGCCTCAGCCTCCCCAGTAGCTGGGACTACAGGCACCTGCCACAACACTCAGCTATTTTTAGAGACAAGGTCTCACTCTTGCTTAGACTGGTCTCAAACTCCTAAGCTCAGGCCTCCCACAGTACTCGGATTACAGTCGTGAGCCCCTATACTCGGCTTAAAATTTATTTTATCTGATATAACTATAGCTACTCTTGCTCACCATTTGCAAGAGGTATCTTTTATCATTCTTTCGCTTTCAGTCTAGCTTTGTCCTTACAGGTGAAGTTAGTCTCTTTGAGGCAGTGTACAGTTGGAATTTTTCTTTTTCTTTTTACATTTATTGATTGTATTTTTGTTTTTTGGGATAGTCTTGCTTTGTCCCTCAGTAGAAGTGCCGTGGCATTATCATAGCTTACAGCAACCTCAAACTCTTGGGCTCAAGTGGGGCTCCAGCAAACCTCCTGCCTCAGCCCCCCAACTAGTTGGGACTACAGGTGCTTGCTACCATGCCTGGTTGGGTTTTTTTCTAATGTTTTAGTAGAAACAGGGCTCTTGGTCTGGCTCAGGCTGGTCTCAAACTCCTAGGCTCAAGCAATCTACTCACATTAGCCTCCCAGAGTGCTAGAGTTACAGGCGTGAGGCACCGCACCTGACTTAGTGACCATGTTTTTTTTGTTTTTTTTTTTTTCCCCAGTTTTTACGAGGGTCAGGTTTGAACCTGCCACTCCCGTATATGGGGCCAGCGCCCTACTCCTTTGAGCTACAGGTGCCGCCCGTGACCATGTTTTTTGATGGGAGAATTGAATTCACTTATGTTCAGGGTAATTATTACTTCTGCCTTTTTGTTAATTGTTCTATTTGTAGCTCTTTTCTTCCTTTCTTCCTCTCTTACTGTCTTCCTTGGTGGTTAAGTGATTTTTTCTTTACTTAGGGGGGAGTGTATCTTTCATAGGTTTTTTTCCTATGTGGTTACTATGGTGTTATAAAAAATGTCTTATAGACTTGGCGCTGGCCACATACATACCAAAGGTTCGAGCCCTGGGCCTACTAAACACCAATGACAACTGCAACCAAAAAATAGCTGGGTGTTGTGGTGGGTGCCTATAGTCCCAGCTACTCGGGACTTCATGACTCTTGTATATATTAAGTTGATCAAAACAGTCATGAATTTGTAGTTGGGAAGCTGAGACAAGAGACTCACTTAAACCCAAGAGTTGGAGGTTGCTGTGAGCTGTGGCGCCATGGCACTCTACAGAGGGTGACATAGTGAGACTCTGTCTCCAAAAAAAAAAAAAAAGTCTTATAGTTACAATAGGTTATTCGAAGCTAATAACTGCTTTGATTGCATTAAAAAGAAAAAAACAACATCTGGACACTTTTACCCCTACAACATTTTAATTTTGGGTGGGGGGGACTCCTTATATGTTATTTACTTCATTTCTCTTCCAGTCTTCAGAATTCTGTCCATGTTTTGGGACTTTGACTATGACATGTTTGGGGGTAATTTGGATTGAATCTGATTAAAGACCTTTGACTTTTCCTGTAGTGAGATATTTATATGCTTTCTACCCCTTTACCTTTTTTTTTTTTCTTTTGAGACAGAGTCTAACTGTGTCACCCTTGGTAGAATGCCGTGGCGTCACAGCTCACAGCAACCTCAAACTCTTGGGCTTAAGTGATTCTCTTGCCTCAGCCTCCCAAGTAGCTGGGACTACCAGCACCAGTCACAGTGCCTGGCTATTTTTTTGTTGTAGTTGTCCTTGTTTAGCAGGCCCAGGCCATGTTTGAATCCACCTGTCTCAGTGCATGTGGCCGGAGCCCTAACCAAATGAGCTACACATGCTGAGACAATCATTTGCTCTTTTGATGCTATTTCATAAAACCTGTAAGCTTTCTTCACTCCTTTTTATTTTTTTCTCTTCTGCCTGCGTATTTTCAAATAATCTGTTTTAGAGTTTGATCAGATCTGTTCTTCTGTATTATATTTTTCATTTTAGTTTTTGTATTTTTCAGCTGTGGAATTTCTGTTTGAGTTTTTTGAAAAAAATTTTTCAGTCTCATTAAATTTCTTATTCTGGTCAGTTATTTTGCTCATTTTGCTGAATTGTTTCTCTGTATTTTATTGAACTTCACTGAGCTCCTTTAAGACAATTAATTTGAATTTTTTTGTAGGTAGTTTATATACCTCTATATCTGTAGCGTTGGCCATTGGCACCTTATATTGTTTGTTTGGTGATGCCATGTTTTCCTGAATGTTCTTGATCCTTTTGGTCATGTGTCGGTGTTTGTGCATTGAAGGAGGAGGTATTTATTCCAGTCTTTTCTTTTGGGCTTTCCTGGGGATACCCTTTAGCAGTAAGCCCATTCAGAAATTCTGGGCAGACCATTTAGCATGGTCCCTAAGCCTGTGACCGCTACAGATGTTGCAGACCTAGGGGGCATGCTAAGTCCAGGGCTACAGTGGTGGTACAGCGTCAGGCTGGAATCCTGTGGTCACTGAGGCTGGCTCAGCATTGGGGTACACCCATAGCCCATGGCCTCTTAGGCTGCGACAACGCCAGGGTGTGTTTGAAGCTTGTAGCCACTGAGCCCTGCTGACAAGGCTTTTCCAGAGCCCAAGGTTGCAGTAGCTGGCCAGTAGTGATGCGTACGCAGATTGAATCCATCTGGCAGAGGCTACACATTCTCACCTGTTGCTGGAATGAGTATGGAGGCTTAGTTTATGTGTTGCAGCCTTAAACCTGGTTGTGGGGGTTTGCTCAGTGCTGAGTTTTACTGTGGCTGGCCCAGCTTGGGGGTCCAAGACAAATTACTGCACTTGCTTTCCTCTTTTCCCCACCAGTGGACAGTATCTCTCTTTGTGCTGTGATGCCTGGGGTTAGGAGAGTGGTGATGTGGGTAATGTAAAAACTGTTTCATGCGTTCTTCAGTGAATTTTATTATTATGGTATGACCAGGTATTGTGATCTGTCACCTGGTTTCCTTAGCTCTTGTGAAGGCATTTTGTTTGTGGTAGTTCAAATTGATTGTTTTTTTGGAGGGGAGGGTAATCACTGGAGAGTCTTTTGCTGTCATTTTGTACCACTCTTCTCTATAACAAGTGTCTTTTCTAAGCTTTGGTAAATTGGCATAGTCCTGAGTTTGGACCATCTTCCAGTATTTTATCCTTTGTACATTCACTGTTAGAAACTATCTTTGAGTAATTTTATTGTGAAGTTTTCACTCCTCTGGGATATCATCTTCCTCACAACGAATTTTCTCATTTATTTCGATGAGCTCACCATCATGAAGTTTTTCTGGTTGCACATCTAGATTCCCTTGAATGGCAGCAGTGACCCCATTCTCATGGGCATCTGTCCTAAACCTTGATATATTTTTTTGCTTTTGTTTTGTTAGAGACAACGTCTTGCTCTATTGACCAGGCTAGAGTGCAGTCACATCATCATAGCTCACTGTAACCTCAAACTCCTTAGGCTCTGGAGTGCTGCATAATGCCTGGCTAATTTTTTCTTACTTTTGTAGGGATAGTGTCTTATTGTGTTACCTAGGTTGGTCTCAAACTTCTGGCCTCAAAAGATCCTTCCACTTTGGTTTTCCAAAGTGCTGGGGTTATATGTGTGAGCCATTGCGCCTAGCCTTTGTACTTGATTCAAATTTCACTTCCAGCTTAATAGTTTTTATTTCTTTGCTGTACTTTCATTCTTGTTGATTGATTGATTGATTTTTTACTATGTTTGAAAACATCATAAGTGCTTCCTACTGATAAGGAGGCAACAGAGTTACATTCTTTGTGTCTGAACTGTTAACAACAGATTTGCAGTAAACTATCAACAGACTTTGAAAAAAATGTGATTAGTTATTGCTCATGATACTTACCTCTTGTTTATGTATTAATTTGTGGGCTAAAGAGCTAGAAGCAAAGCTTTTACTTTACATAATTACTTGCAGTTAATATACTATGGTAACTGAAGTTTCAACTGTTTTGTTGGGATATGTATTATTTATCTAAACAATGGTAACTGAGTTTAATGCATATGGGAACCATACACAGCAAGGATTGCCTGCATGTGGAAACATCTATGTAGTGATTGAGAGCTGTTTAACATAAAGCTAAATGGAAGTGGATGTGAGGCCTGCAGACTAGAATAAACAGAAAAAAATCTAATGTAAGCTGATGCAAAGTCTTTGAGACATATAAGATTGAACTTCAGGACTGGGTTTGGGAGTTCTTCCTTCTTTATAAAGTATTAACTGATTTGTGTGAGAGCAGGTGTTTTCAGCACAAGCTGGAACTCAGCAAAGGAGGAGCTGGGACTGCTGGCATGTACCGTCATGCCTGGCTCATGTTTCTTTTTCCCCTTCCCTTTCCGTCCCCTCCGCTCAGTAGACAGGGTCTCACTCTTGCTCAGGCTGGTCTAGAACTCCTGAGCTCAGGCAATCCACCTGTCTCAGCTTCCTAGAGTGCTGGGATTACAGGTGTAAGCCACCCCAGTTTAGATTGCTTTCCTGCCCCTTCTACCCCCAACTCCTTTCAGGTCTCTATTGCTATGTAACAAATCATCTCACTCCAAAGGAACAATTTATTATTTCTCATGGTATAGGAGTTGTCTAAGTGGTTCTGCTGCTGGTCTCAATTAGAGTCACTCAGGGTGTCACCTCAGCTGGTGATGGGCTGGGCCTCTTGCCAGGGGCACCTTGTTCTGTTCCCCCTGCCTGTGGCCTCCTTAGCTCCTGGCTAAGGAGCTGCTATCAGGCGTGGTCAGAATTCTTTCATGATTTTCCAAGGGAACCAAAGCAGGTTAGGAAGCTTTTTTTTTTTTTAGAGACAGAGTCTCACTTTGTTACCCTCGGTAGAGTGCCGTGGTGTCACACAGCTCACAGCAACCTCAAACTCCTAGGCTTATGCGATTCTCTTGCCTCAGCCTCCTGAGTGGCTGGGAGTACAGGCACCCGCCACAACACCCAGCTATTTTTTGTTGCAGTTTGGCTAGGGCCAGTTTTGAACCTGCCACCCTCGGTATATGGGCCCGACGCCATACACACTGAGCCACAGGCCCCACCAGGTTAGCAAGCTTTTTATTAAAAGGTAGTTCCAGAACTGATTCAGCTTTACTTCTGCCATATTCCATTGATCAAACCAGTGGGAGGGACAAGCCAACTTGAAGGTGAGGAGGAATAGCCTGTCTGTCCTCATTTCCCCAGGAGAGGAGCCTGGCTTGGCCTGGACAGTGGAGGGTGGCTCACAGTGCCTCTGGGAGCAGGTCCACACCCCTGTGTTTCATCCTTGAGGCCAAATTTCACCTTGGAATTTTAAGTCAAAGCATATACATATTCTTAAATTCTTTTGTCAGATTACCTTTTCACCAAGATTTCTTGTGTTAACAGTGATGTATAATTATTTTTTTTCTCCACAGTTCTACTGAAATTGGGTTTAGGTTCTTAATTTTTATTTTTTGATGGGTGTGTAATAACCTTATAATTCCCATATTCATAGTTTGCATGCTTTTCTTTTCTTCTTCTTCTTTTTTTTTTTTCCTGAGACAGTCTCACTTTGTCGCCCCTGGTAGAGTGCTATACTGTCACAGTTCACAGCAACCTCAGACTCCTAGGCTCAAGTGATTCTCTTGCCTTAGCCTCCCAAGTAGCTGGGACTATAGGCACCCACCACAACTCCCAGCTATTTTTAGAGGCGGGGTCTTGCTGTAGCTCAGGCTGGTCTTGAACCTGTGAGCTCAGGGCAATCTACTCACTTTAGCCTCTCAGAGTGCTGGGATTACAGGCATTAGCAACTGGGCACTGCTTCATTTGCATGTTTTCCTTATTGTTTGCTAGTTGTGTTTCATATCTGTCAAGACACAGAATGTATATGTGCCCACTTACTGCTTATTTTTTGGCACTGGCTATTGACATACCGTTTTCATAGTTTAAAAATCGACTTGGGGGTAGTACCTGTGGCTCAGTGAGTAGGGCGCTGGCCCCATATACCGAGGGTGGCAGGTTTGACCCCTGCCCCGGGCAAACTACAACCAAAAATAGCCAGGCATTGTGGTGGGCGCCTATAGTCCCAGCTACTCGGGAGGCTGAGGCAAGAGAATCGCCTAAGCCCAAGAGCTGGAGGTTGCTCTGAGCTGTGACACCATGGCACTCTACCAAGGGCAACATAGTGATACTCTGTCTCCATATAAATAAATAAATTTCATGTCTTATTCACTACTTTCTCCCTTTGCTTTGAATTTTTTTTTTTTTAAAGACAGTGTCACTCTGTTGTCCTAGGTAGAGTACTGTAGTATTGTCATAACTCACAGCAACCTCAAACTCTTGGGCTCCAGCAATCTTCCTGAGTAGCAGTTAAAAAACAAAACAAAATTGAAGGTCATGTCTGATGTTCTGAAGTAGTGCTCCAAATGAAATGAAGAAAGGTGAAAGGAGAAAGAAAATCAGACTCTGCTTCTCAGTAAGAGGAACAGCAGTGAATGTGTGACCATCTCTAAACAAATACAAATTCTTTTATTTTTTTTTGAGACTGAGTCTCACTTTGTCATCCTCGGTAGAGTACCTTGGCATCACAGCTCACAGCAACCTCAAACTCTTGGGCTCAAGTCATTCTCCTGCCTTAGTTTCCCAACTACAACTTCTTGACTGTTTTGATCAAGACTTAATATATACAAGGATCATGAAGTTTTAGGAAATAAAGCATAAGTCGAATAACACTAAAACAAAATTTGGTGTTTGATTCAGAGACATTACAGGCAGCATCACGTACTTAAGTTGTTTGTTTTAAAATCAGCCTATGATAGCTTGTTTTTGTGGAATTCAAGAAGCCTAAATTGGAAGGGGCTTTAGAAATGATGTAGTTCTGGCTTGGCGCTTGTAGCTCAGTGGTTAGGGCACCAGCCACATACAGCAAGGCAGACAGGTTCAAACCTGGCCTGGGCCTGGTGAACAACGACAACTACAACAAAAAAATAGCCAAGTGTTGTGGTAGTTGCCTGTAATCCTAGCTACTCAGGAGGCTGAGGCAAGAGAATCACTTAAGCCCAAAGAGTTTGAGGTTGCTGTGAGCTGTGACGCCACGCACTCTACCGAGGGCGACTTAGACTCTGTCTTGAAAAAAAAGGATGTGGTTTAGCAGGGATTCTGATCAGAGATAGAGGTGGGGTCAGACACAAGGTGATAGGGTTTCTCCTTCATGTTGCATCTTCTCCAATCCAGTGGACCCTCTTGCAGCAGGGTCTTACGTGTTGGTCATTGAGATACGTTGGAGTGGACACACATTTGTACTTTGCTGATGCAGTTTAGTCAGTGTGCAAAGTATAAAACCCTATTTCCCAGAGTCATCTGGTTAGTCTTGGTCGAGCAAAACTATTGCTTTATGAAAATTTTGTTTTACCGCCTTTTGTCTTAACGCTTTTCATGGTCTTTTTGCGGTTTCTGTGTCTTGCTTGCTGGTTACACTGTAAGTGCCACAAAGGCATGGACTCTTGACTATCAGTGTTAGTTCCCAGTGGCCTAGGCTTGTTCTCTAGCTCACGGTAAACGTTTAGTGCTGGTTAAATGGAGATAAATAAAACTATAAAATGAACTACAGCTTTCCTATCCGGGAGCCTTGACGTTTCCTCCCTGATCATCCTTGCTATTGGTCTTCCGTCACCGCTGATGCTGTTCCCCCCGTCCCTCCTAATTCATTCTCTGTGTTACATCCAAGTAAAGTTTTCTTTCTATTTTTCTTTTCTTTTCTTTTTTTTGAGACATTCTCAAGCTGTTGCCCTGGGTAGAGTGACATGGCATTATAAGCTCATAGCAGCCTCCAACTAGGGCTCAAGCAATCCTCTGGCCTCAGTTTTTCTATTTTTAGTAGAGACAGGGGACTTGCTTTTTTGCTCAGACTGCTCTTGAATTCATGAGCTCAAGCAGTTCACCTGCCTTGGCCTTCCGCAGTGCTAGGATTACAGGCGTGAGACACTGCGCCCAGCTGCATAAGCTATTTCTAAATATTCTCTATTACAAACAGTGCTTAGAAAGCATTTTTTTTTTTTGAGACAGAGTCTCACTATGTCGCCTTCAGTAGAGTGCTGTGGCATTACACCTCACAGCAACCTCTAACTCTTGGGCTTAAGCAATTCTCTTGCCTCAGCCTCCCAAGTAGCTGGGACTACAGGCACCTTGCCACATGCCTGGGTATTGGTGTTTTCTTGTGGTAGTTGTCGTTGTTTAGCTAGCCTGGGCTGGGTTTGAACTCGCCAGCCTTGGTGCATGTGGCTGGCACCATAACCACTGTGCTACAGGCATCAAGCCTTTAGGCAGCATTTTTGTTCCATGTTTTTCTGTGAACACTCACCCGAGTTTCTCTAGGCCAATGCCTGAGGTCTACACCTGTTTCCTCCCAGCCAAGTTCTGCTGTCCGCTGCCCAAGAGAAAGCCAATGCTCAGAGACAGCAAGGTTTACAGCAGAGTGTGTGTTCTGCATAGTGCTAAGTGGGGAGACAGGTGAAATCTCTCAAATCTGCCTCCATGAGAATTGGGGGACAGGGTTTTTAAAGACAGTTTGGTGAGCAAAGGGTTAGGCAGTCAGGGTCTGCTAATTGGCTGGTTTCAGGATGGAACCATCAGTGCTTTAGTATGGGGCTCCATCTGGGTTAGGTCAGGTACTGGAAGGCAGGACCTTGATTGGGAGACCAAGACCAGCGGAGTCAGTTTCTTGGCCTGGATGAGTCAATCCACTGGAATGCAGGGCCTGGAAGATACCTCAAAGACTACGCCTAGGTTCTGAACAGGTGATGTTATTTATGGAGAAAAGTTAAGAATCTTTACAGCTGCCACCTGTGCCCTTGAGAGGAGCAATTATAGAGACGCAAACAAGGGGACCTGGCTTCTTATTGTCATTATTTTAGTTAAGCCTGTTCTTTCACAGAGTTTTGGGGGCCCTTACTCTAGTTCTTTCCTTGCATCCAGTTTGTAAGGGCTGTTTCATACAGTCATTACCATTTTGCTCACCAAAGTAGTTGTAGCAGTTTATTTTAACTGCTATAACAAATGAACTTCCATTCTTTACAACTTTGCCCAAACCAAGAATTTGTCAAGACTTAATACTTGTCAGTTTGGTGGCTAGAATAAATCATTACGATTTGAGTTTATGTTTCCCTGATTATTAATGAGGTTAAGCATATTTTCATGTTTATTGGTCATTCCTGTTTTCTGGAGACCTTATTCACTATATACATTTTGCTCATTTTTCTCTAGATTTGTCTTTTGCTTGTTAATTTCTAAAAGGAATTCTTTCTGTAATTTGGATACTAAAATTTAGTCTGTTTTATGTTCATATCTTTTACTCGGTAGCTCATTTTTTCATTTGTCTTGTGAAACTGCAGGTTTTAATTTTAGTCAAGCTTATCAGTCTTTTGGTTTATGCTTATAGGAAATTCTTTATCCTCAATTCATGAAGATATATTATATTAAATTCTGGGAGGTGGAGTCCAAGTGAGGGCTTGAGCTCAGGAGTTCAAGACTAGCCTGATCAAGAACAAGACCCCGTCTCTACTAAAAATAGAAAAGTAGCCAGGCGTTGTGGTGGGTGCCTATAGTCTTAGATTGTCAGGAGGCTGAGGCAAGAGAATCGCTTGAACCTAGGAGTTTGAGGTTGCTGTGAGCAAGGATGGCATGGCACTCTACCTAGGGTGACAGTGAGACTGTGTCTCAAAAAGAAAAAAGAAAAGAAAGAACAAAAAAACCTGAAAACAGAACCAAACAAATATTTTAAGTTTCTAAAAAATTAGCAAATATTACAGAGAGCTCTTATAAATGTGTCTGTTAATGTCTTAAGCATGTAAAACTAGAAGGTAATTCTTTATTTCTTGGACTTAAATTTTAAAACTTTATTTACTGTATTTTTATTTACATAGAGAATTTCAGCAATGATTAGCTTTTGAAAAATCTGCATTTTAGTTATTCATTCTTTAGTCTGTCTCCTGTATTTGTTTATTTCCTCTTTATCTTCTGGATTTTGACATGTAGTATATAGTAACAGAGTGTTGTACCCTGTGTTGGAGAAATTTGAATTTTAGTTTAGAGACAGCTACTGGCTTGCCATGATCTTGAGTGAGTTACTTTATGTCTTAAGTCTTTGTAAAATGTAGATGTATTAGCCCCTCATACCTCAAAAGATTTTTAAAGTATAATGGCTGCGTGAGAATGTATATGAAAATTATAAGATGGTGGTTATTTTACTTCCCTGGACAGGAGTATTTTGCTTTGAATATGTACCTAAAAATCATGATTTCTATTGGGGTGCTTCACTTTATTTAAAAGTTCTTTTTCAGCGAGATTAGAATAGGATTTATTATAAATGTTGCTCTCATAGTTGGTTAAGGTGTGTTCTCCATCCTCATGAGATTTGAGGAAGTGGAGACAATTTTGCTGGAAGGTAGGGAAATGAATGCCATCCAGAACCCAGCACAGGAGAACAACAGCTATGAGCTTGGGTTTTGGAACCCAAGTCTCCCCTACTTACTCTTGGTGTTGTTAAATTCTACTTTATTTAGTTGCTGTTTCTGATGGTTAAAAAGATGCCTGAATATCAGCAGTTTCATAAAACTCAACCTAATAATAAAAGCCTTAGTTTTCTTACTTAGTAAAATGGTGATGTTTATAATAACTTACAAGGTGGAGGAGATTTAATGAAATTCTTCTGCATGTAAAGTTTTGGGGTTTTTTTTGCAGTTTTTGGCCGGAGCCACCACCTCCAGAAAGGGCCAGCGCTCTACTCCTTGAGCCACAGGCACTGCCCTGCATGTAAAGTTTTTAGCAAATGTCTGTCACATAGGAAGTGCTCAATAAATGTTATTTTCAACCAAATCAACTGCAGGGATTGAGGGACACTTGGAATTCAGTGGGGCAGGAACCAGAAAGCTAGAATTACAGGAGAGACTTTTAATCAGTTCCATCTTAATAAGGTGTGTCCCTTAGGTCTGTTGAAGAGTGATAGAAACCCAGGTATCTAAGAGCATTCTTTAGAGGGGAAGTGGTGTGAAAATCTGAAAGGGTTAGTCATCCACCACACATGTGCCCCCACCCCCTCTTCCTTTAGGTGGGGAGAGGAGCAAAGGGACCTGTGGCGGACCAGGATGTTTATGAATGGCAGCTGAGGTGGGATTAGAAAGGAAATAAGGTGAAAAAACTATATTCTATTCCTATAGATGTTTTTCCTTTAATTTTTGAGTAGGTTGATCATTTATCTAGTCAGTGTAGAAGGGTATAAAATGAGATTTCCCATATTTAAAAATATCTAGTCAGAGTTCTATTTGTGCTTTATTTTCCCTGTTACTTGAAAAATGTCAAAAGTTGCCGCGCCCCTATCACCCCCGCCAGACTACAAGGGAAAATGCTTATGAATTAAAGTCAGAAAATCTGTGTTCTTAATAAGCACAGCATGCCAAGACTCATTCTAGTATTTATTTGGCAGTCTTTATTTCCATTTTTTGGTTTTGTGGGAGTTAAAAGCAAGTGACTAGGCAGCAGATAGATGCATTTCAGATTACAGACTGGATGCAGGTCCTCTAGGGTGTTTGCCTCAAAGGGTGTTGCTAATTCTGGTCTGAACCTCAGGAATGGTGGTTCATTGTGAGGTAGCAAACAGGAGACTGGATTAGCAGGACGTCTGGAAACTTGGATTGTTGAGCTGGTTTGGGGACTGACTACTAGTAGTTCTGTAATTATCACCTAATGCAGGAGATCCAGAGGGTAACGCCTGTAAGGTACAGCTTTTTTGGAGCAAGACTTCCACCTTGTGGCTTTCTTTATAGGCATTAGTGTTTTAGCCCTGAATTTGAAAACATAGCTGTTTGTTTTTGAGTCTCATATTTAAAAAACAAAATAGTTTTTGGAGCTATAATTCTTTAAATACCAATAATTTTTTTTTTTGTAGAGACAGAGTCTCACTTTATCGCCCTCGGTAGAGTGCTGTGGCGTCACACAGCTCACAGCCACTTCCAACTCCTGGGCTTAGGTGATTCTCTTGCCTCAGCTCCCCAAGTAGCTGGGACTGCAGGCGCCCACTATAATGCCCGGCTATTTTTCTGTTTTTTTTGCAGTTTGGCCAAGGCTGGGTTTGAACCTGCCACCTTTGGTATATGGGGCCGGCGCCCTACTTGATGAGCCACAGGTATTGCCCAATACCAATAATTATTAATCTTAGAGCTCTTTTCTCAAAGTGCTAGACAGAGATGATAAAGGTTTAGTAGTAATTAGGTTTGTCACTTTTATGGCACTTGGGTAAAAGGAAAGGTTAGTTTTACATTGTTTATTTTGTGGTTTTGGATGCCTGAAGAGGTCACCTGACTGAATTGGTTATATGTAGTCAAAAGGTGGCAAAGAAATTCAACACAAATTTAGAGTTATTCTTGGAAGAATGACTTCATCATGGCAAGGGTATCCAAGCTTTTTTTCCCCCAGTGCTGTCAATATTTATTAACATTAATACAAGACAAATGAAGACTAAAAGTTGCTAATAGGAACAGATTTTTGTGCAGTTTCTTTCCTGGAGAGGATATGCACTCAGTTCATGAGACCTAAGATAAAATGAAGACTGGATTGTCAAGAACCAAAGAACGACCTAATAGAAAAAATGCCAAAGGCAAATGAGATGTTCAAAAATATTTTTAACAGTAAACTCATACAGGCAAACAGAAAACTAAAACTAATCCTAAAACTTTAGGACACTAGATATAGACCTAACATGACTATTTAAATTTCTGCATCAACAAAATTTGCTATATCCTTCACTGTACTTGTTACTTGGATGACATGCTTGTTACTTCTACACTACACAAAGTAAACAGTTAGCTGACGATGCAATGTAACTAGATCTGAACAAGGCTTTGAAGTGACTTTGCTCCATCCAAATTAAGAAAATTCAATCCAGGATTAACATCTTTTGATTTTAGAACGAGCTCTTTTTTTTCTCATGTCATAAATATTTAAGCTCTCACTTGACATTTCCCTCCTGTAAATTATAATGCATGTTCTTGCCATCATTTTCTAACATGTTAAAATTAATTTATAGAAGTTGGAAAAACAATGAAATTGTACTTCCAATTCTAAACCTGCAATCAGATTTCTTCTTTAATGCAAACCATAGTCCTCCGCAATGTATCCCACCAGGACAGCCACTCGCTTTCTTTCTATGTGTTCCTTTGTCCTGAAGGCACTTCTGGATCACTTAACACTTGCTCTTTGACTGCCTAGACAGTCAGGACACCTAAGGCCATTCAGATTTAACACTCTTCTCCTCCTTTTCTATGGCTAATACCACTTTCTAGCTTTTTTTCTATTGCTTAATCTCCAGACTTGGTGCTGTCATCAGGGGGACAGAGTCGATTTTGGCTTTGAGCTCCTGGTTGGTAAAGCTGCGTTGCTGGGCGATCCTTATTATGCGATCTCTCTTAACCACTTCCTCTTTCTTTTCTGTTTTGTCTGAGCTGCCTATTGATTCTGTACTTTCATTCTTCTTTCCTTTATCCCAAAGTGCTTCTTTCTCCTTTTTTTTGCGTTTTTTTTTTTTTTGGACAGGGCTGGGTTTGAACCTGCCACCTCTCTGGCATATGGGGCTGGCGCCCTACTCCTTTGAGCCACAGGTGCCGCCCCTTTCTCTTTTTTTATTTCCTCTTCCTTTCTTTTAAAAATCTTCTCTTTCTTATAATGCTTCCTCTGCCTAGGGTGCTCTTCTTGAAAGGGGACACTCGACCGGCAGAGAGATTACAGACCACCAGGGCTTGTAGGGAAGGTCTTTATTGGTGAGAGATGCTGCAGAGTAGCATCACGGAGGAGAGAAGAGAAAGTGAAAGAAAAACCTCACCCTTATATAGGGTTGGTTAGGGAAGGTGACAGCATGGCAGAATAGCCAGAAGGAGTTACTGCTTTGGTGAGAAAAGTCGTTGGGGGCGGGCCATAAGTTTGAAATTTTCATTGGGTAATTGGGATAGGGAGATGTAAGTTTTTCAATTACCTAACACTTCTTGCCGCTTCAACCTCTCTCTTTCTTGAAGTACTCGCTCCTGCTCTCTTTCATAATCCTGTTCTCTCTCCCGGTAGTCGCTGCCACTCTCCTCTTCAAATCTCTTCGGCTTTTCATGTTTAAGTTCACTATCAGATCGCTTGGGCAATGTACAACTTTGCCCACTGGCTCTTTCATCATTCAGATTCTCTTTGTCCAATTTCTTGTTTTTTTTTCTCTTTTGTCCAACTCTTTTTCATCTCCTTTTTCGGGCTTCTTGAGCAGCTTAATCTTTGGTTCATCCTTTATTTTTTCCCTTTCTGGAACTCTGTCAATCTTCTTTAGCTTTTCTGTATCTTTCCTTTTCCGTTTCTCATTTCCATTTTCTCCTCTCTTCTTCTCTTTGTCTTTTTCTTTCTATTTCTTGCCTCCTCTTTTCTTTTCTCATTCTCTGCTTGTTTCTCAGGAAGCTCAAAAGTGGGGTTGTCTTTTTAGCTATTAGTTCTCTATTTTTTGCTTCTATTTCCTCTAGCAGTGTCTCTGGAATAGATGTCATCTTCTCATTATCTGTGGCATAACTTTCCAAAAATTTTCTATATTCTGGATGATTATCGATAGTCCCAACTTTGGTATCTCTTTTCTTAGTGTTTTTTGCAGCTTTTTGAAATGGTGCAAATTCTTCTATAGCATGGTATTCCTGACCTTTATTGTCAAGGAATACATAACCATCAAAGCAATCCCTGAACAAAATAATGTCTTCTTGGTTTCTAAAGTTGATGTATGCTCTGGCATACATATGAGGATACAAACTAATATCATTAGCAAAAAACTCAAAATAATCATGTTCAGGCATAGGTTAGAGATGTTCCTGAAGCTGCTCCTTGGTCAAAGTGGGAGGTAATCTTCAAATTACCACCTTGCTCAGAGCCTCTTTCTTCATGTTTTGATCCTGCTTATCTTCTCCTTTAGCACTGTCCCCTGAGGTTCCACTGCCAGCTGCATAAGGCCCCCAGGGCATTAACAGGGTTACTAGCTTCTCCTTAGGCCTGTGCTCCTTCTTTTCCTTCCTGGCCAGTGGTATCCAAGCTTTTTAAAGATTACTGTGAAAAACAATTCAGTAGCAATATAGTGTAGAGATTATTACTATAATGTTGCAAAAAGTTAAAAAAAATCCCAAGGTTATATAAATAGAAACTTAAGAGCTTAGGATAAAATTTACAGGGGCGACCCTACAGGAATTTACAGAGAGCTTTTATTCTTTTCTTTTTTTTTTATTAAATTACAGCCATGTACATTAATGCAGTCATGGGGTACAATATGCTAGCTTTATATACAATCTGAAATATTTTCATCAAACTGGTTAACATATGGGGCGGTGCCTGTGGCTCATCGAGTAGGGCGCCAGCCCCATATACCGAAGGTGGCGGGTTCAAACCCGGCCTCGGCTGAACTGCAAAACAGAAAAATAGCTGGGCATTGTGGTGGGTGCCTGTAGTCGCAGCTACTCGGGAGGCTGAGGCAAGAGAATCCCAGGAGTTGGAGGTTGCTGTGAGCTGTGTGACGCCACGGCACTCAACCGAGGGCGATAAACTGAGACTCTGTCTCGGCAAAAAAAAAACAAAAACACAAACCTGGTTAAGATAGCCTCCATGGCAAGAGAGCTTTTATTCTTTTTTTTTTTTTTTTTTTTTTTTAGGAGTCAAGGCAGAATTTATTGATCCCCAAGCCCCTCCCACATTCCTCCTCTCAGAGCCAGGCTAGGTCTGAGATGGAGATGACATAGACCCACAAGGAGAGAAAGGCCCTACCTGAGGGTCAACCAGGCTGCCACTCAGGGAGAGGATGATGGAGTGTGGAGAAACAAGGGATGCTCTGTCCTGACCTGCTGCAGGAGGGGGGACTGGGGGCCACACTGGGGCTTCCTGTCCTCTCCTGAAGGTGGGAGAAGCTGAATGAACTTGGGCAGGTCTGGGGCCAGGATCCTCTTCAGCCGTCTGATCAACAGCCACTACTGCCCCTGCTCACTGTGTTGCTTTCCTGAGTCTGGAGACTTCTGCCCTGGT
>CAUYRH010148730.1:0-20098 GCA_963574655.1 Perodicticus potto | reverse complement strand
TAGCTGGGACCACAGGCGCCCACCACAACGCCCGGCCATTTTTTGGTTGCAGCCGTCATTGTTGTTTGGCGGGCCCAGGCTGGATTCGAACCCGCCAGCTCAGGTGTACGTGGCTGGCGCCTTAGCCCATTGAGCCACAGGTGCCAAGCCTGACATTTTCTTCAATACCAAGTTCAGTTTCAGCTATGAATAAAAGTAGTAGTTTCCTAAGCTCTAAATAGCTGGAATAAAACAGATGAAGCCTGCAGCAGCCACGGTGACTTTTCTATTCTAAATTGTACAGAATAGACTCTATTAATACATGATTTTGGCCAGGAGTGATGGCTCACACCTATAAATAATCCTAGTGCTCTGGGAGGCTGAGGATTGCTTGAGCTCAGTTTGAGACCATCCTAAGCAAGAATGAGAGAGACCCTGTCTACTAAAAACAGAAAAACTAGGTGTGGTGTCGAGTGGAAATCCTAGCTACTCAGGAAGCTGAAGAAAGAGGATTGCTTGAGCCCAAGTTTGAGGTTGCTGTGAGCTAGGCTAATGCCACAGCACTCTACCCAGGGCAACAGAATGAGATTCTGTCTCCTAGAAAACCCCCAAACCGTGATTTAGTTAACTTTGACTAAACTATTGCAACTGCATTTTGACAGCATTACTTAATTTTAGTTGACTGTTTCAGTGCTCAGTAATGTATATTAATTACTAAGGAACAAAGAATTGAGAGTTTTCCTCATTACTCAAAAATGAAATAGGTTTCTGGATTGAAGTATTTTCTGAAAAATTCCTTGGTGGAAGGAATAAATCATTTTTCAACTTCACAAGACTTCATTGAATTTTATTTTATTAATTTTTTTAGAGACAGAGTCTTAAGCTCTTAAGCTGTCACCCTGGGTAGGGTGCTGTGGCGTTACATCTCACAGTAACCTGAAATTGTTGGGCTCAAGCGATTCTCTTGCCTCAGCCTCCCAAGTAGCTGGGACTACAGGCGCCCACCACAACATGGCTATTTTTTTGTTGTTGCAGTTGTCATTTTTTAGCTGGCCCGGGCTGGGTTGGAACCCACCAGCCTCAGTGTATGTGACTGGTGCCCTACCACTGAGCTATGGGCACCACCCTTCATTGAATTTTAAAGTGGTTACTTTCCACTTGAATGTTCACTATTTACTGATTGGATTTTTGCCTCCAGATATTTTATAGCATTTGATCCTCTGTATTAGCGGTTCTCAACCTATGGGTCCCGACCCACAGAAACTTTGCAGCATTAGAAAGGTTGAGAACCACTGCTCTATATGCTTGATAACACATGGCATCATGTGTTAATAATAAGCACATGTGACAATAAGCACATCAAAATCAATTAGATTTTTGCCAAGCCACTGCAGATTTGAAAAATGCAAAGTGAATTCCTGTTCTGCATTGACATTCAATAGAGAAAAAACATAGAAGAAAATAAAAAAGGCAAAGTAAAAAAAGATAATTTGAGGACTGAAAAAACGAAAGAAAATGACATTTCCAAGTGAAACCAGCAAGATCAGGTACCCATGAAAATGTTCCATAGATACTCTGTGTTTCGAATATTTACTGAATATTTATCCTCAGAAAATTAAAGAGTGATTATTGGCAAAGATGTAAAATCAGTTTAGGAATCAAAAAGTATTTATGAATCCCAGAGTTTCATAAATGTTAAACAGCAAAATTTACTTCTAAGAGATTATGGGCTTGGCACCTGTAGCACAGTGGTTACGATGCCGGCCACATAACACTGAAGTTGGCGGGTTTGAACCTAGCCTGTACCAGCTAAACAACAATGACAGCTTTAACAAAAAAATAGCCGGGTGTTGTGGCCGGTGCCTGTAGTCCCAGCTATTTGGGAGGCTGAAGCAAGAGAATCACTTGGGCCCAAGAGTTTGAGGTTGCTGTGAGCTATGAGGACAACATAGTGAGACTCTGTCTCAAAAATAAATAAATAAATAAAAATGAAGAGATTATGTTTTGAGAAGCAAAAGAAGTCTGAAGAGAGAAATGCATTTCACAGTTTTGGCATATTATAGTTTTCTTTAGTTATCTTTAGCAGAGGTAAAAATGTCAGATTTTGTGGTGCTTTAGATGCCATTTTCTTTGGAACTGTTCTGTGCCTTTTCACCTGTTAATCCTTACATACCTACCCCCTCTGCTTATGTCTGGAGTAGACTTCCTTCTTACCCCCAGCAGTCACAACCTAGTTAACTTTGGAAAAATTTACGTCTTCTTAGGGTAGCTGTCTGCTTTCGTGAGTATGGGTAACTTAAACAGATCCTTCAAGAGCCAATGTTCCAGGTTTACCAGACATTCTCTTTATATATTTCTAGCTGTTCTTCATCTCATTACACAATTCAATGTGTAAATAAAAATTATTCTCCGTCTTATTTATGTTCTGCAGTTTCAACCTTTCTGCCCCTATACACTTAAAAAATTAATCACAATGGGGCGGTGCCTGTGGCTCAAAGGAGTAGGGTGCCGGTCCCATATGCTGGAGGTGGCTGGTTCAAATCCAGGCCCAGCCAAAACTGCAAAAAAAAAAAAAAAAAAAAAAAATTAATCTCAATTATGGCCAGGTACGATGGCACATGCCTGTAATCTTAACACTGGGAGGCCGAGGCAGGTGGATTGTTTGAGCTCAGGAGTTTGAGACCAGCCTGAGCAAGAGTGAGACCCCGTCTCTACTAAAAATAGAAAAACTAGCCGGGCATGGTGGGTAGTGCATATAGTCCCAGCCACTTGGGAGGCTGAGGCAAGAGGATCACTTGAGCCTAAGAGTTGAGGTTGCTATGGACTACGATGATGCCACAGCACAGCACTCACTCCCAAAACAGAATGAGACTCTGTCTCAAAAATAAATAAATAAATAATGGTCAGGTGTGGTGGCTCACACCTATAATCCTGGCACTCTTAGAGGCCGAGGCACGTGGCTTGCCTGACTCACAGGTTGCAGACCAACCTGAGCCAGAGCAAGACCTCATCTCTAAAAATAGCTGGGCATTGTGGTGGGCGCCTGTAGTCCCAGCTACTTGGTAGGCTGAGGCAAGAGAATCGCTGGAGCCCAAGAGTTTGAGGTTGCTGTGAGCTGTGATGCAATGGCACTCTACTAAGGGCGACAAAGTGAGACTCTGTCTCAAATAAATAAATAAATAAATAAATAAATAAAATTAATCACAGGTACGCACTATGATAGAGATTCCAGAATTATATTGTGTGTCCTATGGTGATCTGAAAGGTTAAAGCACTGTAAATAATAGTAAGTTTGAAAATGACAATGCTGTAAAGAGATCTCCAAACTAGAATACTGCTATTCCATTTTCTTTGGGTCCAAGCAACTTACGTTCCTTCAAATTTTACACATAAATTTTTGTCCCCAGGTCTGATCTGGCGCATCCTAAATCAAAAAGTCCAAAATCTGGGCTCAGCGCCTGTGGCTCAACAGGCTAAGGTGCCAGCCACATACACCTGAGCTGGCAGATTTGAATCCAGCCCAGGCTAGCCAAACAACAATGACGGCTGCAACCAAAAAAATGGCCGGGTATTGTGGTGGACACCTGTAGTCCCAGCTATTTGGGAGGCAGAGGCAGGAGACTCACTTGAGTCCAGGAATTGGAGGTTGCTGTGAGCTGTGATGCAACAGCACTCTATCCAGGGTGACAGCTTGAGGCTCTGTCTTTAAAAAAAAAAAAAAAGTCCCAAATCTGAAATGCTCCAAAACACAAAAAGATTTTGAGCACCAGCATGACGCTGAAAGAAAATTCTCATTGAAGCATTTTAGATTTTCAGATTTGGGATGCTCAACCATAAGTATATAATAAAAATATTCCAAAATTATCTGAAAATCCAGAATCCAGAGTACTTCCAAGTTCCAAGTATTTCACATAAGGGATGTTCAACCTATATGCTTAAAACTAATTATCTTGCAGCCCGGTGACATAGCAAGATCTCTCCACAACATATAATAAAAAATTAGCAGGCCTGAGCTCAAGAGTTTGGAACCAGCCTGAGAAACAGCAAGACCCCTTCTCGAAAAATCAAAGGGGCAATGTGGTTGGCACATGTAGTCCCAGCTACTTGGAAGGCTGAGGCAAGAAGATTGCTTGAGCCCAAGAGTTTGAGGTTGATGTGAGCTATGATGACCTGCGCTCTACCAAGGGTAACAAAGTGAGACTCAAAAAAAAAAAAAAATTTAGCCAAGGATTATGGCACATGCCTGTAGTCCCAGCTTTACAAGAGGCTGAAGCAGGAGGACCACCTGCATCCAGGCGTTCAAGGTTACAATGAACAATGATGATGCTACTGCTCTCCAGCCTGAATAACAGAGCAAGACTTTGTCCTTTTAAAACAAAAAACAAAAAACCCTTATTATCTACAAACCTACAATGTTACCCCATTTTGCACCCTCTGGGATGGCTAAAACAAAAAAGAATAATAAGTATTTGAGGGGATGGAGAAATTGGAACCATTCTATCTCTATCTCTATCTCTATCTCTCTCTCTCTCTCTCTCTCTCTCTCTCTCTCTCTATATATATATATATATATATATATTTTTTTTTTTTTTTTTTTTTTTTTTTTTGACACAATGTCTCACTTTGTCACCCTTGGTACAATGCTGTGGAGTCATATCTCACAGCAACCTCAGACACTTGGTCTCAAAGGATTCTCATGCCTCAGCCTCCCAAGTAGCTGGGACTGCAGGCACCTACCAGAATGCCTGGCTATTTTTAGAAACAAGGTCTCACTCTGACTCAGACTGGTCTCAAACTGTAAGCTCAGGCAGTCCACCTACCTCGGCCTCCCAGAGTGCTAGGATTACAGGTGTGAGCCACTCACTATTTCAATTTACTGATGAAATAGTGAGATGGTACAGCCCTTCTGAAAGACATAGAGTTACCGTATGACTAGTATATATACCTAAAAGAAATGAAAACACATATTCACACACAAACTTGTGTAAGAGTATTTAAAGAAGCTTTAAATAGGAAAAAGGGAAATAAATAGGGAAAAAGTGAAAAGAACCTAAATGTCTATCAACTAATGAGTGGAGAAAATGTTGTATATCTGTATAATGAAATAGTTGTTTTGCATTATAAAATAATGACTTACTGGTATATATAACATGTATGCTATGTGCACCTCAAATAATATGCAAAATGAAAGAATTCAGTCACAAATGACCTCATGTTGTATGATTTCATTTATGTAAAAGTCTAGAATAAACAAATGCATAGAGACAGAAAGCTGATTAGTGATTTTTGGGGCTAGGTGGAAAGGGGGAATGGAGAATAACTGCTTATAGGTATGGGGTTTCTTTTCGGGGGTTATGGAAATGATCAAAATTAGATAATGGTAATGGTTACACAATTCTAAGAATGTGCTAAAACCTAAATCAGACACTTTAAAACAGTGAGTTTTAGGGTATGTAAGTTGTTTCCGAAAGTTACTAAAACCTCATTATCCTGGGCAGCGCCTGTGGCTCAAGGAGTAGGACCCCAGCCCCATATACTGGAGGTGGCAGGTTCAAACCCAGCCCTGGCCAAAAACTGCAAAAAAAAATTTATTAACTATCTTAAATTTTCATGGGTATGGTTGTGGTTAAAATATATACGTGTATAAATATATATGCATTTTAACCACGACCACCATCATGATACATACATGTATATAATACAATACATGTATATATACATAATATGTATATATGATACATATATGTATGTATTGTATATGATATATGATGGTGTATACATATCACTATGATACATATATGTCATGGTCGTGGTTAAAATGTATAGATATATATGTATTATGTATATATTATATATAAATAACTTGAAGCAGACACACCTGGTGCTATTAAAGAACATGCCATACTTTTAAAGCTGTTTGCTGAATTCCTGATCATAGCAAAGCAAATATTACCTAGTAATTTTTTTTTGCAGTTTTTGGCCAGGGCTGGATTTGAACCCGCCACCCCCACCATACGGGGCTGGTGCCCTACTCCTTTGAGCCACAGGTGCCGCCCCCTAGTAATTTTTTTTTACAAATTAATTTGATATCTACCTAATTATTTGGATACTCATTGTGCTGCAGAGTAATTGGACATTAATGGTTAAGTATTGTCATGGAGTCCTATTTTTGACCAGCAAAAGAATTTGTATTTTCTTTTTCTTTCGTTTTTTTCAGTATCTGTAATTGGCATTAGTATTTACTTTTCTCTGTTGTTTTTCTATTATTGAAAAAAATTTGTCACTTACTAATATATATATGCTAAAAGAAAGAATAACATCTAATGTCCAATAACTTAGATTTCCCTAGCCATTCATCTATAATCTTCTTTTCCTAAGTCAGCAGTTCTCAATCGCGACCCACAGTAACTATATTAAAGGGCTGCAGCATTAAGAAAGTTGAGAACCACTGCCCTAAGTGGTTTAATGCTGGACTTTGTTTATTCTCTTTTGGTCTTTTTCCTTCCTCATCACATGGTTATGTCCTGGATGATCTTATCTAAAAGCATCCAACACCAAAACATGAATCAGTGTGACTTGGCCAAGCAACAACTATAGCATGATTATTTCAGTTTGAGAGTAGAGAGAATAGATTCACATTAATGTTTTGTTGTGAGAAGGAGGCAAAAACCAGTGAAGAAAAGGAAGCTGTAAGGCTGAGTATAGTGGCTCATACCTGTAATCCTAACGTTCCGGAAGGCCAAGGCAGGAGGAGGATCACTTGAGCTCAGGAGTTCTAAACCATCCTGAGCAAAACTGAGAACTCATCTCTACTAAAAATAGGGAAAAATTAGCCTGGCATTGTGGAGGGTGCCTGTTGTCTCAGCTACTATGGAGGCTGAAGCAAGAGGATTGCTTGAGCCCAGGAATTTAGGGATGCAGTGAACTGAGATGATGCAATGACACTCTACCCAGAGCAACAGAGTAAATCTCAAAAAAAGGAAAGAGGCAGTGGGTTGGGTGGGTAGAATTGTTCATGTAAGAGAAAAAGGAATGGTTGAGGTTCAAAGACCAGGTTATCTGTAGCCAGAAATAAAGGTCAAAGTACAAACAACCACCCCTTCTTTACTGTGTTTCCTAGCTGTGTTCATAACAAGTCAAATTGTGTGTGTGTGTGTGTGTATGTTCTTTCTCCTAACAACTCATTTTAAAACTGATAGTTTCACAAATGTTTATTGAGCATCTCTTTTGTGCTATAAATAGCAACTTGTGCATTGTAGAGTTAGTTACAAAGAAAGACTGAGCCTTGGCCCCCTAGAGTGGAGTTGCTATCCAGTGAAAGAAACTATGGTTAATCTTTTGACGCTAGGCTCAGCGCCTGTAGCTCAGTGGCTAAGACGCCAGCCACATACACTGGAGCTGGTGGGTTCGAATCCAACCCAGGCCTGCCAAACAACAATGACAACTACAACCAAAAAATAGTGGGAGTTGTGGCAGGCACCTGTAGTCCCAGCTACTTGAGAGGCTGAGGCAAGAGAATTGCTTAGGCCTAAGAGTTGGAGATTGCTGTGAGCTGTGATGTCATTGCACTGTACCAAGGGCGACATAGTAAGACTCTTTCAAAAAAAAAAAAAATCTTTTGACCCTAAAGACAAAAATCAGGTTTTCTCTCGAAAGCAAAATAAATATAGAACATATTTTCAGCAAGGTTCAGTCTTCTTTCCTTAAATCAAAATGTTTCCCAACTAAACTTACATCATGTGGCTCAAATTTTTATTAGTAAGCTGTAGTAGTTAATAAAATAATCTAATTTATTAGTAACTCTTCAGAAAGCATACTTGATCATATTCAGAGATAAGTCCATAAACATAGCTTTTGAGTCAGTTTAAGTAATTAATTAAATCCATTCAGATTAGACTGTGTTCCAGTCTGGAGTCTGTCTGACTTGAGTTTTTGTGTATGGTACAGCCTTTTGCTCAGCCTTTGACAAGAGATTGATGGCATCTGCCAATTTTGGTCTTATGTGAGTTCAGTCTTTTTTTTTTAACATGTTGCTCCTCTTTTCTTACTTGAAATTGTCTTAAATGGTGTTCCTCCTTAATTCAAGAGAAAAGTACAGGTACAATTCCCAGAATTTCATATGGACATTCGCTGGCAAATGAACCAGACCTTGGCAGCTTTTTGGAATAAAATAGGCAATTTTGGAAAACCTGCTTCTGATTAGGGCTTTGTACTTTCATAAAAATTACTTTTTAGATTAGAAGTTGAGAAGTTTCTGGTCAGTATCTTTTTGCCATTTGGCCCAATTCTGTACAGAAGTAAGGGTTTTAAAATTTCAGGCTTTTTGGCTGACCACAGTGTCTTCATGCCTATAATCCCAGCACTCTGGGAGGCCAACGCAGGAGGATTGCCTGAACTCATGAGTTTAAGACCAGCTCTGAACTGCAGTGAGATCCTGTCTCTAAAAATAGTTGGGCATTGTGGCAGGTGCCTATAGTGCCAACTACTTGGGAGGCTGAGGCAAGAGAGTCACTTGAGCCCAGGAGTTTGAGGTTCCTATGTGCTATGATGCCACGGCACTCTACTGGGGGTGACAGAGTGAGACTCTGTCTCTAATAAGTTAATTAATTAATTAATTTTCAGGTTTTTATTTCTCTAAATAATGAGAGTTCCATACTGAGAGCAGTAACTGAGAAGACCATATTATATAACTTGAATATATTCTGGAAGAATGAGAATATTTAACATCAATTTTTCCTATAAATTGTAGAAAAATTTATTTGGGGAAAAACAAAGGATCTAATGTTTAAACCAGATTATTCACTGGGCATTTACCAGATAGATAAAGACTTTACAGTACTATTCCATGCATTCCAAAGAAAAACCATAGAATGTTCTTCCACACATTATTATGTTAAATACTTTCTGCTCATTTTGATACTTAATCTTACAAATCTATTGATAGATAGCCCTGGTTTTCTAATGCAGTAACTGGAAATCAGAGAACTGAAATAACTTGGCTAGTGGGTGGTGCGCCGGCCCCACTTACCAAGGGTGGCAGGTTCAAACCCAGCCCCAGCCAAACTGCAACAAAAAAATAGCCGGGCACCTGGTGGACACCTGTAGTCCCAGCTACTCTGGAGACTAAGGCAAGAGAATCGCCTAAGCCCAGGAGTTGAGGTTGCTGTGAGCTATGACGCCACGACACTCTACTAAGGGCGATAAAGTGAGACTCTGGACTCAGTGCCTGTGGCTCAATCAGCTAAGGCACCAGCCACATACATCTCAGCTTGTGGATTCAAATCCAACCTGGGCCCGCCAAACAACAATGATGACTGCAACAAAAAATAGCCCGGTGTTGTGGCAGGCGCCTGTAGCCCAAGCTACTTGGGAGGCAGAATCAGGAGAATGCTTGAACCCAGGAGCTGGAGATTGCTGTGAGCTGTGATGCTACGGTACTCTACCCGGGGTGACAGCTTGAGGCTCTGTATCAAAAAAAAAAAAGTGAGACTCTCTTTTTAAAAAAAAGAAAAAAGAAATAACTTATCTAGTAAATTAATAGATTCGAACCCAGCTAGGTCTTTCTAACTCTGAAGTTTTATACATACTGCCCTTCTGAAAGACAAGAATAACTGGTGTGAGAGCAAAATATGATAGCTGCTAGATGAGTGCTATGTTAAGGTTCTACGAAGAACAGTTCAGGAAGAACAATCCCATCTTATGAAGGATCAGTAGAGACTTTGTGAGGGGAATTTAGTTTGATCTTGAATAGGCAGGAGTTAGGAATTAATTCTAAGTAAAGGAAAATGTGAACCTTAAAACCTGTGTCTTAGCCAAGCTTGATAGTGTGCATCGATAGTCCTGCCTACTTGGGCTCACTTGAGTTCTGGACTGTGATGTGCTATGCTGATGAGGTGTCCACACTAAGTTAGGCATTATTATGATGACCTCTAGGAGAGGGGTCTACAGAGTTGCCTCAAGAGGTAGTTAACCAGCCCAGGTTAGAAACAAAGCAGGTCAAAGCTTGCATGCTGATCAGTAGTGGGATCATGCCTATGAATAGCCACTCCACTCCAGCCCAGGCAACATAGTGAGATCCCATCTATTCAAAAACTATTTTTATTATCAGAATATCCTCATCTGAGAGAAATGTCAAATATATATACTGGTTTGGGAGGGTTTGCTGAGCCTTGTCTATAAGGTTGGGATTATAATTCCAAGGTTCCCAGTTCTACTTCTGAGATCCCAGACTTTACTATAAAAGGTGATGTGGCAGTTTGCTAAATCTTACGGAGTACAAGGATAGGTTTGCCAGAGGGAGCCTGCAATTTGGATTTGCTTTACTGGCATCATCTTATTTTCTTCCATCTCTACCTCCAACTGTAGGAACTTGAGGTAGGATATCTTCAGGGTGATGTGGACATGGTCTTGTTCCTTCAACTTCAAGGATGTGCCAGACTCAGCCTGGATACTCGGGACTTTGATGAAATAATTGCTCTTTTGGACAATGTCCTATAGTTTGAAAAATGCCTTCTAAAAATCATAAAATACTTGTCAGAGGGAAGGAAAAACTAGGCATGGGAGATTTTCCAGGCTTATTAGGTGGCTAGAGAGAAGATGGCAGGTACGAGAAAAACATATGTTCTATTTAAATCTTGGCTAAGAAGCCTGTTAAGTGTTTGGGGAAGAAAACGCTAGGTTTGTGGTCTAAAATAGTCATATTTTAGGCCTGATGGGCTCTTTCTGTCTGCCCCATTCCCCTCACAAATGGGAAGTTGGTATTCATATTTACTTGAAATAGTTGATCCTTCATCTTGAAGTGGTTTTATAAAGAACTAAATTGTGGGCAGCAGGCTCAGTAAAAGTTTTGCCATCTATTGGTTACATGAACTTCCTTAAAATAAAGGTAAATGAAAACAAGACTAACTGCTTTTAGACCTCGGTGGTCTTTTCCAGAGTTATGTAACCCTTTTTTTCCTGGAAGAAATACAAATAGTGTCATTTATCTAGATGGGATTACTGTGTCAGTCTGTGTGTGCGTGCACATATATATGTTGTGCAGATGCTTCCCTTTTCCCTAGCCCTTTTAGATTTGATGGCTTTGTCCCCGATTGTTCGGTATAATTAGTTTGCAGATTCACTAAGAGAGCTTGTGTAGTAATGCTTGCTTTATTTTTTTTTTCTCTTCTACTCTTGTTTTATTTTTTACTTTTTTTTCTTTTGTGATGTGACATTTTCAGCTGATGTATTGAAAGCAAATCCTTCTAATTTGGGAGCCCAGATCACAAGAGTGAGTTTTTCTACTAGTGTCTCTAGCTGTATATCCTTTTTTGTGTGTGTCTTTCTACCCTTCCCCCCTCCCAATTTAAAAAGAATCAAAACACGTTTCATAAGTATTAGGTAAGAAAACTCCTCTGTCTGTTCAACATCATGCCTTTCCACAAAGCAATGTCCACTTTATATTGGGTCAAATTCCTTTTCCCAGTGCTGTTGTAAAAGTATAGGCTAATGTATATGTTTCGTTTTGTTTGTTCTTAATATTACCTAATGTGTTGAGAATAATTTTAGTTCTGTCTTCATTGCAGATAGATGTGTCTGGATTCTGTCACCAATGTGTCATGGCACTGTTCTTTTTTGGTTGTTTCTTTTGTTTTAAGGAAAATTATACAGTAGCTTTTGAGAATAAAAAGCCCATTCTGTTATTTGGATTTTAAGTGATAAAATCTTTGACTTATCTCTGTTTTCCCTCCTCATCTGGTGGATGTTCCTCTTAGGGGCATGAAGGAATGAAGATACACATACTACTTTCAACAGGCTGACCAGATGAAAGCGGTCAGACTGGCGAGCTCTTAACATGCTAGCATTAGAAGACCTACCTCACTTTGTTTAGTAGTTACAGAAAACCTCTGTTCATGCTGAAAAGAAATAATAACACCTTTTTATGGTGAAAAAAAGTATCCTTTCTATTTGTTAGGTTTGATTCAAATACCATCCCCCCCCCCCATGTAAGCTGTACATTGCTTTCTAAGATTTTATACCTGGGTAATTTTCTGTACTATCCTAACCCCTTTCTGTTTTCTTTGGCTTGTGTTATGACAGTTTATCTCATGTTCTGTTTGTCTACTTTTGCATCCTGGAAGAGCGGTGATTAAATAGTCCCTTTTCTTTCCTCCCAGTGTTCTAAAATTTGCTCATTGCTTTTGAAATCATTTTATTTTGCCTAAAAAGCAAATGATATGCTGTCCTAATTAGAAATGCATATGCTCCAAGTGTATATACATAGAGTAATCAGCCATTGTGGTTTCAATTACCATAAAATAATATAATAATACATTCTACACTAGTACTATAACCATTGGTTGAGGGTAAATACGCTAAAGATTTTCCTTTCAGATCCCCAAGTTACTCTAAATCATCAACCCTCTATTCCTTTCTTTCTGTTAACCCAGAGATTAAAAGATCTCAAGCAGAGAGAGTTTGCTCGAAATGTTTCTTCAAGATCCCGCAAGGATGAAAAAAAACAGGAAAAAGCACTTCGGCGGCTCCATGAGTTAGCAGAGCAAAGAAAACAGGCTGAATGGTAAGGACATTTTCTCTCAGACAGTTCTTCAGATAATTATAATCCATAATTTTTTTTTTTATATAGACAGTCTCAAGCTGTTGCCCTGGGTAGAGTGCTATGACATCAGAGCTCACAGTAACCTCCAACTTGGGCTCAAGTGATCCTCTTGGCTCAGTTTTTTTTTTTTTTTTGAGACAGAGCCTCAAGCTGTCACCCTGGATAGAATGCTGTGGCATCACAACTCACAGCATCCTCCAGTTCCTGGACTCAAGCGAGTCTCTTGCCTCCACCTACCAAGTAGCTGGGACTATAAGTGCCTGCCACAACGCCGGGGCATTTTTTCCTTGCAGCCATCATTGTTGTTTGGCAAGCCCAGGCTGGATTCCAACCCGCCAGCTCAGGTGTACATGGGTGGTGCCTTAGCCCATTCAGCCACACGCGCCGAGCCTTTTTTTTTTTTTTTTTTTTAGTAGAGTTGGGGTCTTGCTTTTGCTCCGGCTGGTCTTGAACGAATGAGCTTAAATAATCCACCCACATCGGCCTCCCAGAGTGCTAGGATTACAGGCATGAGCCACCAGGCCTGGCCCATAAAATTTTAAATTATAGCCCAGGTGCGGTGGCTTATACCTATATTCCTAGCACGCTGGGAGACTGAGACAGGTGGATTGCCTAAGCTCATGAGTTTGTTACCAGCCTGAGCTAGAGCAAGACCCCGTCTCTTACAAAAAAAAGAAAAACTTAGCCAAGAGTGGTGGTGGATGCATGTAGTCTCAGCTACTTGGGAGGCTAAGGCAAGAAGATTGCTTAGACCCAGGAGTTTGAAGTTGCTATGAGTTATGACACCATGGCACTCTACCAGGGGTGACAATGTAAGACTCTGTCTCAAAAAAAATTTTTTTTAATTATTAATTTAAGATATAATAAAATATTTTAGAATTATAAACCAACAGTAATTGTACATATTCATACTTATATTCATACATATTCATATGGTACATAGTGATGCTTCAATACATATTTTAATTAATGTATAGTGATGAGTATATCTGTCATCTCAAACATTTACCATTTCTTTGTGTTGGAAACATTCAATATCCTCCTAGCTATTTGAAATTATATAATGTATTATTGTTAACATAGTCATCTTATAGTGGTATAGAACACTGGAATTTATTTCTTCTATCTGGCTATAATTTTGTATCCTTAACAAATCTTTCCTTACCCCTACCTTTCTCAGCTTCTAATATGCTTTGTTTTACTTTTTACTTCTATAAAATCAATTTCTTTTTAGCTTCCACATATGAGTGAGAACATACAGTGTTTAATTTTCTCTTCTTGGCTGTTTTGCTGCATATCTATATCCTTCTTACTATCTGTGTGACTTAGTAAAGTTATATCCATTTTTTTATGCCATGAACAATAAATTTATTATCTCAAGCAATATCATAAATTATGAATTTTATCTCAGGCAGAGAGCTTAAGACTCAACATTTTAACAGGACAGTGTCAGGTTGACCATTTGAGCTCTGAATTTTCCTTGATACAATTTACACAAGTAACTTGTGTATAAGAATTGGCCATCTTGGGCTCAGCGCCTGTGGCTCAACGGGCTAAAGCACCAGCCACGTACACCTGAGCTGGCGAGTTCGAATCCAGCCCGGGCCCGCCAAACAATGGTGGCTGCAACCAAAAAATGGCTGGGTGTTGTGGTGGGCACCGGTAGTCCCAACTACTTGGGAGGCAGAAGCAGGAGACTCACTTGAGCCCAGGAATTAGAGGTTGCTGTGAGCTGTGATGGCACAGCGCTCTATCCAGGGTGACAGCTTGAGGCTCTGTCTCAAAAAAAAAAAAAAAAAAAATTGGCCATCTTGGGTGGCACCTGTAGCTCAAGCAGCTAAGGCACCAGCCACATACACCAGAGTTGGCAGGTACAAATCCAGCCCAGGCTTGCCAAACAATGACAGCTACAACCAAAAAATAGCTGGGCACCTGTAGTCCCAGCTACTCGGGAGGTTGAGGCAAGAGAATCACTTAAGCCCAGGAGTTTGAGGTTGCTGTGAGCTGTGATGCCATGGCACTCTACCCAGGGCTATAGCTTGAGGCTCTGTCTCAAAAAAAAAAAAAAAAAGAAAGAATTGGCTATCTTGGCATGCCTTTAATACAGATACTTGCAAATAGAGGTGCTAACTGGGGTAAACTAGCTGGGATGTCTGAAGGGGGTTATTCTCCCTGTCTTTCATTGTTTTTCAAGGGATTTGTTTCCCTTTCTTTCTTTAAAAGAAGCAGCTGAAGGCTGGGTACGGTGGCTCTCGCCTATAATCCTAGTACTCTAGGAGGCTGCAGCTGGTAGATTGCCTGAACTCAGGAGTTCTAGACCAGCTTGAGCTAGAGTGAGACCCCGTCTCTAAAAATAGCCAGGTATTGCAGTGGGCATCTGTGGTCCCAGCTACTTGGGGGAAGGCTGAGGCAAACGGATCACCTGAACCCAAGAGTTTGAGGTTGCTGTTAGCTATGACACTATGGCACTGTATGGAGAGCAACAAAATGAGACTTTGTCTCAAAAAAAAAGTCAAAAAGCAGCTAGGGCATGGTCTTGGGTTTAGTGTAGTGCAGTGATTTTCATCTGGTGTGTCACAACATTGGTGTGCTATGAAAAATTTTAAAGATTATTAATTAAATTATTTTGGAAAGAAGTTCAAAGCATAGTAAGTATATTTTTTTTTTACTCTTTTTTGATTAACATAATTTAAGTGCCACAGAAGTTTAACTATAGGTTTAAGTGTGCTGTGAGATAAAAAAGGTTGAAAAAGACTGGTGTAGTAGGTCAGAACCTGCTGATTGTGGATGGGACTCCACAGAGTTTCACTACTATGTCTCTACAAACAAGACAGTTCTGTTTCTCCTTTTTCAAAAGCACAGAAAAACCAGATTGAGATTAATTTTGAGAAGAAGAGGCCATGGAGAAGGCCTTTTACAATGTGCCCCTAATTAAAAATTTTAGGATCCAAACAGTAAGTTCCTGGGAAAAGAACCTACAACTCAGAATAAACCAAGGACCATCAACTACCACATCTCCTCACACTCCATCGTATTATAAAAACTAACTAGATAAGTGGTACAAAAATTTGCCAATAATCAAACACAAACCGTATTGGGAATTCCCAACACTAAAATGCCATGACCTATCAATCAAGTGGGAATTTTCATTTAACAGCCACTTCTCACATACCAGCACATACATTGGAGTTCTCTTTATACTTAGGTTTGTAGCTACAGCTATAAGTTCCAGTTTTTCCCAAGGGACTTTGATATGGAGCTTCCTTATGTTGTAGCAAGACTCACAAATAACAAATAGACAACACAGAGGGTCCCCAACACAAAAATACTAGGGCCTATCAAATAAATGGGAATCCAAAGAAGACAAATGCCACCCCAAATGGTATCTCAGTCAGTGCCTCAAATGCCCTACCACAGGGCTGGGAGGTTTTCAAATAGAAATCCATGGCTCAGCGCCTGTAACTCAAGTGGCTAAGGTGCCAGCCACATACACCAGACCTGGTGGGTTCAAATCCAGCCCAGGCCTGCCAAACAACAATGACAACTGCAACCAAAAAATAGCCAGGCGTTGTGGTGGGCGCCTGTAGTCCCAGCTACTTGGGAGGCTGAAGCAAGAGAATCCCTGAAGCCCAGGAATTGGAGGTTGCCATGAGCTATGATGCCACGGCACTACCCAGGGCGACAGCTTGAGGCTCTGTCTCAAAAAAAAAGAAAAAAAAAAAATCCAAGGGGGAAAAATGTCACCCCAGACGGCAGTGGGAATCCAAAGGGGATAAACAACATTCCAGTCGGAAGGTTTAAAACCTTCTCACAGTAGGTGGCCTAATCCCCCTGTTTCCTGGGAAACCCTCCCCAAATGGTGGCCTAGTTCCCCCCATTCCCTAGGAACCACAAATGAGCTCCATATGTAAGCCAGGTTCCCTAGTTCCACTCAGACTTTTGACTTCCACCCCAAAGAGGTGCCTCAAAACAGAACCATCAGGAAGTTCTGAAACCCCCCCCCCCCATATATGTGGAATCAGGGCCTTGGCATGCATGCCAGGGATTTTACCCAGCAAAAGGCCTGGTGTCGGGTGGCACCTGTGGCTCAAAGAAGTAGGGCGCTGGCCCCATATGCTGGAGATGGTAGGTTCAAACCCAGGCCCGGCCAAAAACTGCACCAAAAAAAAAGCCTGGTGTCCACTTTCCAAATCCATTTTGTTCTCCTCAACTCAGTTAAGGTTGTAGGGAGTTCTGCATCTACTTCACGGAGACAGAGATGGGAGTTCCCCAGAGCTCCCCAGACCAAGAGTTCCCCTTGGTCTCTTACCTCAGAAAGAAGTTGTTTAGCCGGGCATGGTGGCTCACGCTTGTAATCCCAGCACTGTGGGGAGTCTGAGAAGGGAGAATTTCTGAGCTCAGGAGTTGGAGACTTGTTTGAGCGAGAGTGAGACCCCAACTCATAAACAAAAAAACGAAAAACCCAGCCAGGTGCCACAGCAAGCACCTGTAATCCCAGCCGCTTCCAGAGACTAGCAGCTGGATGCCCACACCCTGCGTCTGAGGTTGTAGTGAGCTATGATGCCATTGCACTCTGCTCAGGGCATAGAGTGGGACTCTGTCTCAACAGAAAAGAAAAGAAAGAAGTTGTTTCTACTCATGAAGACCCACCGTTTTTTAGGGGGGAGGAGAGTCTCAAGCTATTGAGCTGGGTGTAGAGTGCCCTGGCATCATCATAATTCACAGCAACCTCCAACTCTTGGGCTCAAGCGATCCTCTTGCCTATGTTTTTCTGTTGTTGTTTTTTTTTTTTCCAAACACTGTTTTTATTTTTATTTTTTATTTTTTTGCAGGTTTTGGCCAGGGCCGGGTTTGAACCCACCACCTCTGATATATGGGGTCGGTGCCCTACTCCTTTGAGCCACAGGCGCCACCCAGTTTTTCTGTTTTTAGTAAAGATAGGCATGAGCCACAGCGCCCAGCCAAGACCAGTGGCTTTCACCTGGGGCTGCTCCTTGTTCTTCCCATAGTCCACTGGGACTCTAATGGGCCCACCCTGGGACACCCAATTCTATTACCAGAAATTTGGTGTTTGTCCCCCAAGGCCACATCAGAAGAAGGACAAGTGGTTTGAGAAGTTTATTAATTTGCAGTGAATGAGGAGGCTGGCAGACTCCCATTTTACAGTACTGGCATCCTAGTCAAGTTATATCTAAACTCTTTATGCCTCAGTTTTCTTTTTCTTTTCTTTTCTTTCTTTTTTTTTGAGACAGAGCCTCAAGCTGTCACCCTGGATAGAGTGCTGTGGCATTACAGCTCACAGCAACCTCCAATTCCTGGGCTAAAGCGAGTCTCCTGCCTCTGCCTCCCAAGTAGCTGGGACTACAGGCGCCAGCCACAACGCCCGGCCATTTTTTGGTTGCAGCCACCATTGTTGTTTGGCGGGCCTGGGCTGGATTCGAACCCGCCAGCTCAGGTGTACATGGCTGGCACCTTAGCCCGTTGAGCCACAGGTGCCGAGCCCATGCCTCAGTTTTCTTATCTATAAGATGAAGTTTATAACAGTTTACTTACAGTTGTGGGCAATGGTTGAATTACTACCCCAGCAGTGCTTAAAAGAGTGCCTACCACATTGAAGATAATAAATGCTGCCACTGGCTCGGCACCTGTGGCTCAAGCAGCTAAGGCACCAGCCCCATGCACCTGAGGTGGTGGGTTCGAATCCAGCCTGGGCCTGCCAAACTGCAATGATGGCTGCAACCAAAAAATAGCTGGGCGTGTGGCAGGTGCCTGTAGTTCCAGCTACTTTGGAGGCAGAGGCAGGAGAATTGCTTGAGCCCAGGAGTTGGAAGTTGCTGTGAGCTGTGATGTCATGGCACAATAAAAATAAAAATAAAAAATAAATGCTGCCACTATTGCTGTTATTCCCATTTTCCATCCTTCCTCTCATGTAGGAAAGTATAGTATTCTATTTCATAGCTAAAAAGTTCTGGCCCACAAATTCAAGTGTTACAACTGCCTTTTAAGTACTATACATGTACAGTTAGTACTTAAATACTCTAAACTCTCTGGAATTCTATTCATTTATTTTTTTCTAAATTTCTGCCTTCTTCATTGTTCTTTTAAATATTCCTTTATAGTTTTTTATGTTTATCAATTTGGGGACTGGTGTTTAGCCTTGGGTGGAATTGATCCCACCTAGGGCTGAATTTCCAAGCAATAGTCTTCAAGGGACCCTATCACCCTATCTTTGAGCATGTGAAGCTGCTACAGGATTCATGAGATATATGCTTCAATCAAAAAGTCTTGGGCCCCTTATTTTTTTTTTTAATGGCTATTCAGGACCAAAGGAAGGAACTGGTTACAGTAGAAAGAGAAACTGTGATTATGGCTTTTAAAGGTTTACTGCAAAGATGGGATCAGAGTTCCTAAGTTCTTGGACTTTATTTTGTCTCCAGGTTCTTACTTACTAGTGTTTTTAGAGGAAAAGGAAGGGAGAGAACACATAGTAGTTTAAATTTGAAAACAGAATTAATCTGTGAGTGCTAATACTGAGTTAAACTGCCTATAAATTGGTTATAATTCTGTCTTGGCACCTGTAGCACAGTGGTTATAGCGCCAGCCACGTACACCAAGGGTAGTAGATTTGAACCTGGCCTGGACCTGCTAAACAACAATGGCAACTGCAACAAAAAGTGGCCAGGCATTGTTGCAGGCGCCTATTGTCCCAGCTACTTGGGAGGCTGAGGCAAGAGAATTGCTTAAGTCCAAGAGTTTGAGGTTACCATGAGCTGTAACACCATGGCACTCTATCAGGGGCAACATAGTGAGACTGTCAATAAATAAATAAATAAATAAATAAATAAATTGGTGATAATTCAAAGACATTCTTCTTGGGCATGCTACAAGGGTACCCCCTTAAAATATGTCAACCAGGTCACTTTCTAGTTCTGGCCATTTTTTTTTTTTTGTAGAGACAGAGCCTCACTTTGTCACCCTTGGTAGAGTGCCATGGAGTCACAGCTCACAGCAACCTCCAGCTCCTGGGCTTAGGGGATTCTCTTGCCTCAGCCTCCCACGTAGCTGGGACTACAGGCGCCCACCACAACGCCTGGCTATTTTTTGATGCAGTTTGGCTGGGACCGGGTTTGAACCCGCCACCCTCGGTATGTGGGGCCGGTGCCCTACTCGCTGAGCCACAGGTGCCGCCCAAGTTCTAGCCACATTTTAATATGTGTGTTTCTTCAGGGATGACTTCTAGTTCTCAGTTTTATTAATGAACAGTTAAAAGATGACCAGGTAATCTTGTGAGAATAGAAGGTTTTCATTCATTATCATGTTATTTCATTCTTCTAGGTGTAATGCATGACCCTGCAGAGTAAATACTATTGAAGTAAAATGGCAAAGACTAAGCAAAAAAATCAAAATGAATCTCCTTTTTATCCAGTTTGAGGGTTTGGGAAGTTTTGTTGTTTGTTTGTTTTTGAGATAGAGCCTCAAGCTGTCACCCTGGATAGAGTGCTGTGGCATCACAGCTCACAG
>CAUYRH010148729.1:0-16880 GCA_963574655.1 Perodicticus potto | reverse complement strand
CACCTTGTTGCCCTAGGTAGAGTGCCATGGTGTTACAGCTCACAGCAACCTCAAGCTCATGGACTTAAGCGATCCTCTTGCCTTAGCCTCCCAAGTAGCTGAGACTACAGGTGCCCCCACAATGCCCAGCTATTTTTTTTTTCTTTGGTTGCAGTTGTCATTGTTGTTTGGCAGGCCTGACCTGGATTCAAACCTGCCAGCTCTGGTGTATGGGCTGGAGCCTTAGCTGCTTGAGCCACAGGCACCGAGCCATACATCTTTAAAAGGTAGTTTCTTCTTCTCCTCTGTGTGAAAATAATTTCAGACCATATGGGAAGTCTTTAGTTTTACATATTTTCCAAGACAACATTTTTAAAGGATAGCATTTGTACTACTTCTGTGGTGCAGGCTTGTGACTGAATTTCTTTTCCACTCCTAATAACCAGAAATGAATTTATACACTAGATAACCACTTGCAGTTGGGGTGTCAAAGAGGAGATGTGCAGATCCCCATCCCAGTAGCAACAAAACCAATGAAATACTAAGGAATAAATTTAGCAAGAGCTGACAAAATCAGTTCTCATCTTGATTCATTAATGTCATGTAATTTCAATCCCTAGGGATTTTCATGGAATCTTACAAACTTAAAATTTATGTGGAATAGCGAATTTCCAAATGTACTTGCTATACTTAATCTCAAGACATAATGTGTAACAGATTAAATGTTTCTCTCCCTCTACATTTACATAAGCCTTAACCTCAGTCACATCTGTATTTGGAGATGCCTTTAAGGCCGTAATTACGGTTAAATTAAGGCCAAAGGGCGGGGCCTTTATCTTACAGGATTAGTGTCTTTATAAGAAAAGACGCCAGAGAACTTGTTCTCTGCCCCTGGATTCACTGAGGAAATGCTCTGTGACATAGCAAGGAGGGGACCATCTATACGCCAGGAAGAGAATCCCCACTAGAAAACAAATTTGCTGCCACCTTGATCATGGACTTTCAGCCTTCAGAACTGTGAGAAAAGAAACATCTATTGTTTAAGCTACCTAGTCCGTGGTATTTTGTTATGGAGGCCTCAGAATACTAATATAAAATACAACTGAACCAGTTGTTGTGATGGCCTAGATCTGAAAATCCAAGTAGTTGAATGGAACAGAATAGAATGGTTCTAACCAGGGCCACATGTATATAGAAATTTGATTTGCAGCAGAGGTGGCATTGCAAACTAGTGTGGGAAGGCTCAATTGATTCTTATATTAATATCTATTGCAGTGTAACAATATTACCAAAACTTTAGAGGCTTAAGGCAACACATATTTATCATCTCACGGTGTCTGGTCTCTGTGAGTTAGGATTCTAGGCATGGCTTAGCTGAGTCTTCTGTAAAACTGCAATCAAGGGTGTTGGCCATGACTGGGGTCTCACCTGGGGTGCAGCTGGGAAGATTTGTTTCCAGGGATGAATGGTTGTTGGCAGAATTGAGACTGCAGGACAGAGGGCTTCATTTCTTGCTGGCTGTCTGCTACCTTTGGTTCCTGGCTGTGTGGCTCTCTCTGTAGGCAGCCACAACATGGCAATCTGCTTCTTCAAAGCCGCAAAAAAGAGAGTCTGCTAAAAAGAGAGGCCTTACAACCTCATGTTACATAATCATGCACATGTTTGTCATTTTCTTTTTCTTTCTCTTTTTTTTTGGTAGCGACAGAGTCTCACTTTATTGCCTTCGGTAGAGTGCTCGGGCGTCACAGCTCACAGCAACCTCCATTTCCTGGGCTCAGGCGATTCTCCTGCCTCAGCCTCCCAAGTAGCTGGGACTACAGGCACCTGTCACAATGCCCGGCTATTTCTTTGTTGCACCTCGGCAGGGGCCGGGTTTGAACCTGCCACCCTCAGTATATGGGGCTGGCACCCTATCCACTGAGCCACAGGCGCTGCCCACATGTTTGTCATTTTCTACTGGACTGAAGGAAGTCCCAGGTCATGCCACGGCAAGGACCAAGGATTAAGCAAGGGCAGGTAATGGGAAATTGTGGAGGCCACTTGGAGGCAGTCCACCTCAGATCCCAACTTCATACCATAGGCAATAAAAAATTTCAAGTGGGTAGGGTGGCACCTGTGGCTCATTGAGTAGGGCACCGGCCCCATATACCGAAGGTGCCGGGTTCGAACCCAGCGTTGGCCCAACTGCAAAACAGAAAAATAGCCGGGCGTTGTGGCGGGCGCCTGTAGTCCCAGCTTCTTGGGCGGTTGAGGCAGGAGAATCACCTAAGCCCAGGAGCTGGAAGTTGCTGGGAGCTGTGTGACGCCACGGCACTCTACTGAGGGCGATAAAGTCAGACTCTGTCTCTACAAAAAAAAAAAAAAATTTCAAATGGGTAAAATATAAATGGAAAAGCAAAACTTAGAAGTTTTAGGAGACAATATAGAAGGACATCTTTATTACTTGTGAGTAGAGAAAGATTTCTTAAATGAGACACATGCAGAAACATACACGCAAAGAGGGAAGAGAAATACTGATACTTTCAATTCCAATAAAATTTGAAACCGTTCAATGAGAAGCTTCATAAGCAAAATTAAAATACAGGAAGACTGAAAAAAATGTAATTGTATATACATTATAATATATATGATAGGATATATAGTATAATATATGCTATTCATTTTAAAACAATTCCTACAAATCAATAAGAAAAAAAACTGAAAAGAAAAATGGACAAAATTTCAAAGAAGTGATTGACAAAACATGAAAAGTAAATGTCTGGTAAACATGAAAGGATGTTCACATATATAATTGGAAACATGTAAATTAAACCATGATGAGCTAATATTCTATACTATTAGTGTAGTGAAAAATAAAGACAGTTAATACCAAGTATTGGCAAGGGTATGGAGAAATGGAAATTATCATTCATGGCTGTTAAGTTTATATCAATAGAGTAATTTTAGAAAGAAACCTGTCAGTAGTTAGCAAAATTGAAGATCTTCCCACTCTTTGATCTGGTAATTCCACTTCTAGGCAGAGATGATAGGCTAGTTATTTAACAACCCAATGGTGCAAGGCACCTACCAATTGGGATTCACACCTTCTTTAATCAGAATGAAGGTTTCTCATAAACAACAGCTACATCTGTATTGCTGAAAATATGTAGAATGTCAGCCCTGCTTCTAGGAATATTCCCTAGAAACTCCACATGTTTGATATGCAGAGGGAGGAGTGTAGAAGAATTTTTATTGCAGCATTGTTTGTAAAAAACCGTAATAACTTTAAGCAATCTTACTATCCAGAAAAAAGACAATAGATACATACATTTTGGTCTATTATTCAATAGAATAATATGGCAGTGAAAAGAGATGAACTAGGATTATTTGAACCAAGTTGATAAATCTCAGAAACCTAAGGTTTAGGGAGATAGTCATGGTAGATGGACATTGTCTCAGTCCATTCAGGCTACCAGGTCAACATCCCATAAGTGTGGTTGGCTTATAGACAACAGAAAGTTATTTCTCAGTCTGGAGGCTGGGAAGTGCATGGTCAAGGGGCCAGCAGATTCCACGTCTGGTGACGACCTGCTTCTTTATAGAGGACACCTCCTTGCTGTCCTCATGTGGTGGGAGGGACAAACAGCCCACTGGGGGCTCTTTTATACGGGCCCTAATCCCATCCATGTGATCTAAGCCCCCCAAAGTCTTAATACTTAATATCAGACCATAGCAAATATGTACTGTAAGTTGTCATTTAAATAAAATTCGAACCTTACAGAACAATACTGTGTTTCCATGTAATAATGGTGGGAGCTGTGTAGGAATGCCCATCAACATTCAGAATATTGGTTATTTCTGGAAAGGGGGAAAGGAGCAGGATGGTAGTGGTGTAGGCTACAACCCGCAAGCTTGTTTCTTCACTGTGACAGAGAGTGAGCATGAAAGACAACCAGGCTTTGATAGACTTGGTGATGGGTCCCTGATGCTCAGGGTGCCATCTTTTGTTTTTCTGTGTGATGGAAATATTTTACAAGTTAAAAACCAAAACGAACTAGATAGTGTGATGTGGGTCAATTTTCACTGGTCTCTGGGCAGGTGGCTGTTGCATGCTGAATACTTTCTTGCTTTTGGCCATTTTCCCAGCACCTTTCCAGACTCAGATCCATATGCTTTTCGAGTGAAACCCCTTTCCCTTTGCAGCCCTCACCAGGAGGGTGAGGCTAGAACTCTGGTTTGTGGCTCTTCATTCTGTAAACCCACTCTCTACCTCCCCTGTTCCTCTCAGAGACACCAGTGGCCTGTGCTTGAACTTGGGACATCATTACAGATGGCTCCAGTGGGTTGGTTATCACATTCTTTACTAACTTGCAGTGTCAACCTGTTCCCCTCCTCAGCCAGCCTCTGTAAACCTGCCCTGAAAACAAGTGGTGCCTTTCTTGGGCATTGTACCTGAGAAGCTCTGCTATTCCCATGGATTGATCTTCATCCAAAGCATATGACCCAGGTAATGGTTGTGACAACACCAAAAGCCTCGGACTTTGGAGGAAAGGACTGGACACCGGTGCTTCATTTAAAAAGGCAATTACCTCTGAGGAGGCATACTCCCTGGCTCTAAGGATATTGCTTAAGCCCACATTAATTTCCTCCATAGGTGATCCTTCACCCAGCTTTCTAGAATATCATCCAATCTCTTCTGCCATTTCTTTTGAATTGAGTTAGACTTAGCAATGTTTCCAACCAAATGGAAATAATTGGTTCATTTCTTGAACTATTATAATTTAGAGATTCTGTCTTTTGGGTGATTAGAAATGGATACAAAATTACAGAATTTCTGGTTGGCAGTGGCAAATATAAAGTACTGACATTTTTGCTTGAGAAGTCTCTCAGCCCCTTCTCTGAGCATCTGGGGTGAGGTGAGGAGTTGCGTGTGTGGAGTGTACAGGGTCTAGGAGGCCAAACTTAGGCTCTGTAGTTGGTCTGACCTGACTTTGAATCTAGTTGTATAAACAGGCAATTTATTTTGCCTCCCAGAGCCTCAATTTCCTCATTTATGAAGTGAGGAAAATGATTTCCCCTAAGGAGTTGGGTCAGCGTTAAGCAAGAGGGCACGTATGTGGCCGCAGGAGCAGGACAGGGAGCCTGGCTCCTTCCTTCCTTTTCCCCAGCCGCTCACTTTCCACCTCTACCCTCCACCCCCACACTCAAAGATCTGCTAAAGCCCAGTGTGCTGAAATTCTCATTCCCGTCCTCCCTCAGTCAGCTCTGCTCTTAGGGCGATGTGGACTGGGGGCAGGGGTGATGGAGGAGTGTTGTGGGAGGCTGGTGGGAAATCAGTGTGGAATGTGGGTGGAAAAGGAGGCTGTGGGTAATTTCACTGTTAGGGTGAATCGTGCTTGATATTCCTCTGTTTCCAGCACTGTTTTGTTTTGTCTTGTTTTGGTGTTAAGTCCATCTCCATCTGTGAAATCAAAGGCTCTCTTGCTCCAGTTTCAGGTGTGGAGAGGGTCATGGGGCCAGGGGGCTTTCTCAGCTCTGGAATCACGTGATACACTCGTTCTGTCTTCATCCACACCCATAGCCCACACAGGAAAAGAGAAGCCCACACAGGCCTTTCTTTGGCCACTTGGGAGACAGCTGAGTGGGGCACAACTTCACCGTTCTCTTGTCGAGGCAAAGGGATCATTCTCAGAGTCACTGGTGGGTCATGTTGGGGTGGGTCCTGTTTTCTGAGTTACTACCTGTTTGGCCTAGAACGAACCTCTCAGCTTTACTGAGTTGACTTCCTCATCTGTAACGGGCAGGGCATCATTCTGTCCTGGGCCTACCGTTTATAAACCATAAAGTGACTTGCAAATCTCAAACATTAATATTGTTGCTACCAGCCTGGACAGATTCTGCCTCCAGGTAAGAGGAATGGGAACCGGCCATCGTTTGCGGCAGGACATGAGGCAATACCCTCACCTAGTTAACATCGTGTTCTTTACATTCTGCTCCTCTTTGGTTCATGTCAACAAAGCTATTATTTTGTGTGCCATTTCCTTGCAGGCTGCAGGCTTGGCTAGATTTAATCACTGGCTTCGAGCTGGAAAGGTGGGATGACTCAATGCCACAGCAGCCTGGGCTGAGGTCGTAGAAGACTGTGCCATGGCTAGAATTCATGTTTTGATTTATTTTTTTCATTATCCCTTGGGCTAATTTTAAAACCTGGAATGATGAGAATCATCAGTCAAATGAATATTGGCTTTCAGGCTGTTTTCACAGAACACCTCAATGGTTGTTTATGTCCTCGGGGCGTGTGTTGCTTGGTGTCCTGAATCTAGGCAGTAACAAATCAGAAAAAGTCCAGGACATATCTATCTCACTTAACTGAAAAGCTCAGGAGTTCCAGGGGCGTCTCACAGTGTGGCTTCAGCGACTCTATTCTCACCTCCGCTCTTTTCTGCAATGAGTCCAGTCTCAGCTGTGCGTCCCTCCGAGGTCCCATGGGGGTTTCCAGCCTAACTCCCTGTCCTCTGTTCCTAAGAATGTCAACTAAATTCCCATTGCTGAGTCTCCTGCTGGCCCTGAAGAGTTGCAGAACAATGGTTAAGGAAAACCTTTGAGAAGATGGTGTTGGTATTGGTGGTGGTGTTGTGATGTGTGTAGCCGTCTCTGTGTGGTGTGGCAGGTGGGTGGGGGACGGTGTCACTACTTTCTTTCAGTATGGTGGGTGGAAGAAGAAATAATTAGCAATGAGCTTTCTTCTCAAAAACAGGTATATTAGTTTTTTGTGTGTCTTCTGTAACCAATGATCACAAACTGGGTAGCTTAAAATTATAGAAATTAATTCCCTCACAGTTCTGCAGACTGGAAGTCTGAAATTAAAGTGGCTACAGGCTGTACTGTCTTCAGAGGCTCTGGAAGGTATTTCACTCATTGCTTCTTCCAGCTCAGGTTGGTGTCAACATTTCTGGGCTTGTGGCTGTATCACTTCGACCACCAGCTCTGGGATTACGCTGCCTCCTCCTCTTCTTGACGTCTTCTGTCTCAATCTCTCTCTGCCTTTGGTTTGTAAGGACATTTGCCATTGAATTAGGGTCCACACAATAACCCGGGATCATCTCATGTCAGGATTCTCACTTTAATTACATCTTCAATGATGTTTTTCCCATATGAGGTAACACTTGCAGGTTCTGGGAATTAGGACAGGATGCATCCTTTTGGGGCTCACCATTTAACCTACTACTATACCAGTATACAGGTAACTCTTCTGAAATTCTTTCTAGGTCTTGAATATTTTTCTTTGGTTGCTTAAGCCCTAACTTAAAAGTCATGTTTTCAGAGCCAAATTCTACAGCAGATTCCTAAGATCGCAACTTTATTCTGAACCTTCAAAGGAAGGAAAGGCAGGGCTTGAAGGCAGTATGGGAAACTAATTTGTAACTGCAAAGTGGGGAAGGAGGAGTGGACCCTGGAGAGTGCAAACGTACTGGCTACGAAGACAGGCAGCTGCTGCAGTGCAGACCATCTCCACAGACCCCGCCTCACCGCCAAGCTGACAATAAGCAACCATGTGCGATAACCTTTTGGGGTGTGCAGGGAAACTTAGATTTCTATAAGATAACAAAGCTCATATAAACCTGCCACCCTGTAAGCATTGCAAGTTTTATTTAGAATAACTTTTATTTTTTCCCATCTCAGGTTGGACACCATTTCCTGAAGTTGCTGATCTCCCTGGATGAGGGATAATTTGTGAGCTCTGTCTTTGACTGGTGGATATATGCCACGTGGTAGGGGAAACAGCTTGCTTGCATTTTATTTTGATGTGGCAACTCATGCTGAACCCAACTGCACGCCCAATGAGGCTGTAATGATGGTCACTGCTTCTCCCAGCACCTGGAAGGCTGTGGTCATTAGCAAGAACACCTGGGAAGTTCTGGGCGTGCCTTGGAATGGAAGGAGAGAAAAGAAGCTGTGGAAAACCAGGGAGGGCTTCCCCTCATCCCCTGTGCACGCTCCGTCTTTGGGAGTCAGCCCCTGAATCCCAGAGAAGTTCGGGTTTCACACTTGTCTGTTGCCTTCAGTGAGCCGGTCCCATGGTGGGAATTTGTAGCCAGTACTTGGAGATCTGCTCCTGCTGTGCTCCCGGAAGAGCCTCAGGCTAGGCTTTACTTTTCCCCCGCCATCTGGCTTTCTACTTTCAAGCTATCCAGCCATTTCTGCTTGGACTACAGAGGTCTGATGGTCTACCTGTCCATCAAGCTCGGCCTCCCTCCTTCATCACGCGTGGGATTATCTTCTGAAAACCCAGACATGGCCTTCCTCAGCAGTAACCCTTCCTCACATGCCTCAGTGCCACTGAATAATGTCCCAATCCTTCAGTCTGGCTCTGAAGACCCTCCTGGGTCTGAGAGTCACTTATCCCTTAAAGAGTGTCCTTTCCCCTCCTTCATGAGCCCTCAGTTCTCCCATATCTATGGGCTCTTTCTGCTAATCAGAATGACCTCGAAAATATATTGTCAGCTTCTCTATTCATCAGACGGGGACAAGACATTTCCCAGACACAGTAGTCAGTCAGATGGAATATTTCACGGAAGGTTCCAGCACCGGGCCTGATCACAGAATGGGCCATACACCCTTCATCTTTGGGAATCAGCTGCTCTCTCTCTTAGCTTGAGAGCCGTTTCCATTCTGATGGTGTCCCTGTCCTACTCAGCCTTGGGAGATGTTTCCTTTCACTGAAATCCCAAATCACGTTCTTTCCATATCCCAGTTTGGTGTTATGTACAAATATTATGTTCTTGGATTCGGTTACCAGGTCCAGTTCTGTGTGCCTCCCTGATTGCTAAGCTTCAAGTCTCTTGTGTTTATATAGGCATACTTTTTTTTTCCTTTTCAGTAAGCCTTGGCCCTTTGTAACTTTCTCTGCGGCAAGGGCTCTCTGGGCATCTGCTCAGCTGCTTAGTAGCCCCTGGATTCCCTCCTGCATGGCACGTGCAGCGGCTACGCAGTGTGGCTACTGTGCGCGTTAGAACCACAGCAGATCCCGCCGCACTCCTGCAATACAGAGTCGTGGTCCCGTGCCCCAGAAGAGATAGAACCTAGTTTCCCTGGGGATAACCTGTCTTAACTGGGTTGCAAAGACTCCGAACTCATTACCCAAAGGCTCAGACCGCGATGGTTTGAGGGCCTAATATTCTACTAAGCTCTGTTCTGAAAAAGGTGCCCTAGAGATACTGGGTCAGTGTCAGGGCTCGGCGCCTCCTCCTGCTTTAGAACTGAGGTAAAGGTGTTGCCCAGCCTGTGATGTCTGGCTGCTCAGGGGCATCAGGTAACACAACGTGGACCAATGAGAGGTGGGAGACAGGAACAAGCCTGCAGATAAATCGCTTTTCTTCTCTCCCAAAGTGGTCCTGGTTTCTGTGTAGCATCTGGAGACCATCATGGGAGAGGCAAGAACATACTGGGTGCTGAAGACGTGACCAGCTGGATAGATGTGCCTTCTCTTTGCTATGTCCTCGCTCTACTATCCTTCCCTCCACTCTGGCTTCCTCAGGAGAATTTGCCCAAGTATCTGCTTCCGAGGGAACATGACAAGAACATTTTTATCTTTCATCTCCCTTTCCTGTTCCATCCTGTCTTTCTCCTTCTCTGCACTTCTTTTTCTTTCCTCTCCTCTCTTATTTTGCTGCAAACCAGAATGTAGATAATAGATTTTCTGGGAGAAGAAACCCAACATTTCTTCATCTTTGGGGCTAATGCCCTTAAGGAATCATGGGGCAGTAATTTTCTGAGAGGGATTCAGGAAGCTGAGCTTAACAAAATAAATGTGGATGCATCCCAATTTTAAGTAGTATGTTGCTGTGAAAATTCAGGTTTACTCAAAAGATTAATTGGGAAAGGGATAATTTTCTTCGTAAAAGCTTCTGTAACATATAAACAATTATTTGACAAACACATTTTCAGTTGACAGTGAACTTACCCACTGTAAAGTTGATCATGGCTGAGGGTAGCACAGAAGAGACGACCTTTATCTCCTCTTCCCTGGAAGGTGGGGATTGTGGTCATTTCCTTTGGTTACTCTTTGCCTCTATGATGGGAGAAATGTTAAATATCCTATTTTTTGTTAATCAGGCCCAGACAAGGTCCGAACTCACTGCCCCAGTGTGGGGTGGGTGTGCTAACCACTGAGCGGGGCATTCAGCTAACAACGTTAAAAACTCGAAAAATCCTTCACCTCAGCCCTTGGATACTTTATGGATATCCAACATAGTACGTAGTCATTTGTGTTGGTGTGTGTGTGGGGGGGGGCAGGGTGTAGGTAGAATAATGGCCCTCAAATGTCCATGTCCTAATCCATAAAACCTGTGAATATGTTGTCTTACAAGGCAAAAGAGAATTTGCAGATGTGCTAAGGACCTTGAGATGGGAAAGTTATCTTGAATTCCTCTGGTTGTTTGTAATCACAAGTGTCTTTTGAAGAGGGAGGCTGGAGTGTCTGATTCAGAGAGACAGTTGAAGCTGTCACACTGCTGGCTTTGAAGATGAAGGAAAGGGATGAGTGCCAAGGAATGCAGGCCGCCTCTAGGAGTTAAGAAAGGTGGGAAACAAAATTCTCCCCTTGAACGTCTGGAGTGAACACAGCCCTCCTGACACCTAGATTTTAATGCAGTGAGACTTTAGGCCTACCGGATTATGAGACAAGAGAGTGGTGTCATTTTAAGCCTCTAAACTTGTAGCCATTTGTTACAGTGGCAATGGAAAATTGATAAAAGAAAGACGAGTTTAAAGCAACAGGTTCTCAACCTGTGGGTCACGACCCATAGGAACTGTATTAAAGGGCCATGGCATTAGGAAGGTTGAGAACCACTGGTTTAAAGTATTAGCTTTTGTATTACTTGTAGTTCATTAGTTAAATATTTTTTAAGCTTCTCTGTGTTGGGCACAATGGTAAATAACAATTTTTCTCTGGGAGTCTGAAGGCTGGGAAAACAGTTACACTAGAGAAATCTATGTGTTTCCCACATGGTTGTATCAAATTGCGTGTTTTACTTGGTTAGGATCTTTTGGTTAGGATGTTTCTTTTTCTCCGTGTAATTTTCTTTTTTTTAATAAGAAGTCATTTCTAACTTAAATCTTTGGACATTTCACATGTGTCACGTAGAAGTTAGGGTAAACAGATGCTAGGAAGATATGATTCTTTTCAAGAAGTTTCCAATGTATTGGCAAAATTGGAAAGAGTCTGAGATAGACAACTAACTATATGAGATGGTTTATGGTTTTCAGTAGAACAAGATTTGGCCAGAGGCAGAACCCAGGGCTCTCTGAAACCCCCTCCAGCTGCCAGTGGTTGTCCTAGATAGATGCTATATACGATTCCCTGCAGGTGAGGAATTCTTTATTACCTGTGAGCCCTTTTTTTCTCTGGAGACTGCAACCCTGCTGCTAGTCTGAATCATGCCCAGTTTCAAGGGCTCCCTGTGCCTCTTTAAATTTGGACTTAGAGTAAAGGCAGGCCAAGGTTGCACCAAATGCTGATCCTGATCTGATAATTTTTACTTATAGCCTGCATCACACACAGGAGAAGGAAATCCTTTTAAATCCTTTTAAAAGCAGACCATTAATCTCAGTTTTATTTCTCTAGCTAAACATCTCCCTCCTGTTTCCTGTCAGTTCTGTACCCTGTTTGTGCTCAGTACTTTATTATATCCTTGGTCTTGCCAAGGTAGTGGTTTCTTTCCTTTATCTTTTTTGTTGTTGTTATTGTTATTTTTAAAGTGATCTAAACAGGAGGATGAGCCTTGGGATTTCCCTAGAGGTCAGAGTGTATGGTCGTCTGTGCTGAGTGCCTCGAGAGAGTGGAGTGGCAGTTCCATGGGAAGCGTGCATTACAGCGTGCATGGAGGAAGGGAATGGCCTGAGCCTCAAAGGACAGCGAAGGTTAAATGGAGCAGAGAGGAGGAGGTGTTTTCTAGGTCAGAGCCTGGGGTGAACAAAGTAGAAAAGTAAGATTCTATAGTGTCCAGGGGTCTAGATCCTGAACTACTTTGAACTGAATTTGCAAATGCAATCCTAGCTACCTGATTTGAGTCTTTCTTAAAATGTGACTGGTATTTATAGGACAGTGCTGCAGCTGAAGTTCTTAGAGGGAGTAAAAGTGATTATACTGTGAAATCTGGGAAATCAGGACTTGCCTATGTTCTTAATCCTTTTTAATTGGAACCCCCTGAGGAAACACAGCTGTCTGTAGCCCTTCATTCACCTGAAAATTAAATGAGACAGGTATTAATTGAAAATTTCTCTTGTCCTTGGTTAAAAAGCCTATTTCACAGAGAAACGCAATGAAAGACCTGCAGGGCGGCATAGACTGCAGTAGTTTACTATGGTTTCACCATTAGTGTTCAAAGACCAACAAATAGCACATGAGAATGTGGATGGGATTCAATTCCAAGAATTTAATTTTTGAGTCATCTCCTAAGAGTAAAAGAGTGAATGATATCTTTTAGAAAATATTAGCAGCTTGTTATTGTTTTTACAATTTTTTTTTTTTGAGTCATGGTCTTACTCTGTTGTCCAGGCTAGAGTGCCATGGCCTCCAGCCTAGCTCATAGCAACCTCGAACTCATGGGTTCAAATGATCCTCCTGCCTCAGTCTCCCGAGTAGCTGAGACTATAGAAACCCACCAAAATGGCTAGCTAATGTTTCTATTTTTAGTAGAGACAGGGTCTCACTCTTGCTCAGGCTGTCTCAAACTCCTCAAGGGGTCCTCCTGCCTCAGCCTCCTGAGTGTTAAGATTATAGGTGTGAGCCACCATGCTTGGCCTCTTTTTATAATTTTGAATTAAGCCACAATAAAGTTGTGTACTATGGAAGGGCAAGGAATGGTAACATAAATTTTCATGGTCTTAGGTAAAATATATAGTGACTGGTTAATTCGGAATTGAGACAAGGAGGTCACATAAGTGGGAGATTCATAAATTGTGGATTTTTTTTTCTTTTGAGACAGAGTCTTAATTTGTCACCTTCAGTAGATGCCGTGGCATCACAGCTTATAGCAACCTCAAACTCTTGGGCTCCAAGAGTAGATGGGACTACAGGCACCCCTACAACATGCAGCTAGTTTTAGAGATGGGGTCTTGTTCTTGCTCAGGCTGGTCTTGAACTCCTGAGCTCAGGCAATCCACCTGCCTCAGGCTCCCAGAGCGTTGGGATTACAGGTGTGAGCCTCTGTGCCCAGCCCAAATTACCGAGTTACTTTGGGGCAGAGGGTCTTGGATGGCACTATTCAGGTTACGTAGGATGAGTTCCTATATAGACAGGTATATTTTGCTTACCATATGTGGATCCCATTAGTACTCTTACTCATCTGTGCCTGCAACATTTTCTACTTTTCCTGTGCTTCCTACTGAAGTCAAACCTCTTTCAGTAGATGGTACAATTTTAGCTATTACCAGTCATCATCATTTCAGATGGGATTACCTGATAATGGCAAATTGACAATGGATGTGCACATCCTGGGAGCCTGGGTGGAAGAAGACATCCATAGACATCCAGGAAAGAGAGACCTAGGGAATCCAATTTTACAATTTTGCAAAGGGCAGTGACATGAGAACGTGTAACTGGGACCCCACATATTCTTTCAAGGCTTGGATTGTCAGTTCAAGCACTTTGGTTGCTGGCAACAGAAAAGCTGCCTCTAGCTAATAAGCAGAACAAAAAATAAATATGTTGAGAGAATGTCGGGTAGCACACAGAACTGCAGAAAAAGCTAGTAAGTAAGTCATAAGTGGGAAAGAATCCGGGCATAGCTGGAGTGTCCAGGGGGATTATCTCTGGGATGAATCTGCTCCATATGTTTTCTGTCTTTGAATCTCATTGCACAAAATCTGAATCTTGGTTGGGAGCAGGGAGAATCTGGCCTGCTTCATCCCCCTCCCCATCAGGGGAGGGGAGTGCATCTCAAATGACCTCTTCCAGCAAAGGGGAGAGTGGTTCGCCACCAGAAAACCAAGTCACGTCACTTGATCCCAAATCTACTGAGATGGACTGTGGGCTGCTAGCAATAATAGATGTCATCTTCGCACAGGTAGAAATTTTTAATATTTTCTAAATTGGAGGACAGATGTTTTTCCTATTCACTTTCATGGTAAACTTTAAAACTTTAAACACATAGAGGTGTTCATCAACTGAGTAATAAAAATTAGAGAAGAGAGGCAATACACAAAGGCTGTAAAGAGCTTGAGATTCATGACTTTGTTTTCATTCTGATACATTAAAAAAGCAAATGGTATCTTATACGACTCCCTCTGAATTTCTAAAAGAAATTTACATACCGTTGTATTCAAAGTCAACATAATATTGTGGAAAAAGCCTAGACTTTTGAGGTGGAGGGACTTATAAACTCAGATTTTTTTTGGAGGAGGCAATTCTGTCCTTTATGATATGGAAATAACAACATCTATCTCTTAGAGCTGTTGTAGGGGATATGAAGCCCTTGGTGTCTTTTGAGCCTTGATCAATGTTAGCTTCCTTTTCTCCCACTATGTGTTTATGTATATGTCTCTCTCTCTATATGAATCATATGTACTAATGTAGTTTTCTTTTCCCTGTAATGATCTAAAAACCAATTTTCTTCCCCTTGATTTTATTTCTCTCTTTTGGAGGTGATGTTGGCAATGGGAATGAATAGCAGACAACCCCATCCCTATCCCAAGGCCCATATTTCAAGGATAGAATCATTTTTCCCTTGGTTGTAGATGAGGCAATTTATTTTTCTGATTGTCTTACAAATCTCATACAGCAATAGTCAGCTATAGTTTAGAGGCAAAGAAAAATCTTTTATGGATTTGAATCATAGGTACAAGGCAAAGACATCTAGTTATAAGTGCTTGATTGAGCAAAGTAAAAAAAAAAATCTTAGAACACCTACGTTGCAGCAAATGGTATTAATATGTCATTCACTACAATTTTAGTATTCTAAAATATTTCTTTTTATTTGCTCAACCAACCTTTCATATTGAATTGCCCTGATGGGGGTGAGTCTCACTAATTTTTAAGTGAGGCTGAAAGTAGAAACTGTAACAGAAGTAAACAAGAAGCTATTTTAGGAAGACATCTAGAGGAAAAAGCAGCAGCAGCAAATAATCTTAGAATATGTAGGAGAAGGAACAAGTCATCTCAGAAAACCGGGCAAGCAAAACCCACCACCCCAACCCCAGCCCAAGGGAGAGAGTAGTCCAGGGTACCCAGAACATGGAGAATGAGCTTCAAAACCAAGCAGAACAGAATTTGAATTCAGACTTAGCACTTCCTCGTAGCAGCTCAACTTTGGAAACATTCGTAGGCTGATTGTCATTGTTCTTATCTATAGAATAAGGCTAAATAATATCTCCATTTACAGGACTATTGTGAGGATTAAATGAGAATGCAAAGTGCTTTGGAAGGATGAGAACACAAAACATTTCATTAATAATACATATATATATTATTTAGAAAATATTTTCATATACTTAAGATATATATTAAAATATGCATTCATTAAGATTTTACCTAACAAATGTAAAATTATGCTTTTATCATGTAAGAATTAATAATCTTATAATTTATGAATAACAATATTAGTAATTCTTACCTAATACTGCTGAAACTTGAGGTGATAGAGCATAAAAGAAAAAACTGGAGTTTTAAGGTGAGAAAGATTTCAGCTCCCTCCTTGGTAGCTGAGAGAGTTGAACAAGTCACTCTAACTCAGCTTGCTGAATTTTTGTGTCTTTATCCACACAGTGGGGATAATAAAACTTACCTTTTAGAGTTTTGGGAGCATTACGAAACAACTAATGAAAATTGCCTGGCACACAGTAAGCAAAAAACACTTGTTCTCTTCCATTTTTGGTATTATTCTGAGTCTATCATAGCCCTATTACAGTTTGTAGCCACCTCAGAACATGGACAGTATATCCTCAGCATCTCACAGATTTATGTATGATAATGGGGTTGTCAAATATAAAATTTAAAAGTGACCCTGGTGAATACTTACTTTAAACACCAGCAATAGATGGACCTGTGCTTCTGAAGTATCTTTAGCTAGGTAATTGCTAGGTAATTTGTGTAGTATTAATGTCTCACTACCTTAGGACACAGAGGCCATTCCATTCGCAGGCAGCTTTAATTATCAGGAAGTTCTTTATATTGAACTGAAACCTCCTCTTGGCATTTTCCCCTCCATGGCCATCATTCTAGAACTGCATGAGCTTCACATCATAGCCCTCTTTTGTGTTTCGAGCTGTGCTCTTAGAACAGCACCTAGCTCATGGTGGACCCTCAGCAAATGAGTGAGTGAATGAATGGGGCAAGACATTAGAACCATCCTTCAGTGTTAGTGCTTCTCTGTCTGTGCTGAGAAAGTTAGAGCACATCTTTCCTGTGAAATAGTGATATATGGTATTGGTTGTGGTACCATGAAGAAATGAGGGCCTCTATAGGCTTTATAGGATAAGAAATTTATTTTGAGAGTAAAGCCTTGTGCAGTTATGAAAGGAGCTGGAGAAGTAAGAGATAGAAGGAGCTGTTAGAGAAATGTCACTAGCCAGGCCTTCCGAGATGCCAGTGCAAATGAATTGGTGTAGAGCTCACAAGGGAGCCAGAAAGGCAGGGATGTTGCCAGGCAGTGAGAGCAGGAAGAAGAGCAGATGGAGGAGCTGAGGAAGTCTGTCACCTCTGCATTGGGTCACAGGCCTGGAACGACTGTTGGCCAGTGTGTTAGGGTTCTCCAGAGGAAAGAACCAGTAGAACGTTTCTTCCTTTCTTTCTTTCTTTCTTTCTTTCTTTCTTTCTTTCTTTCTTTCTTTCTTTCTTTCTTTCTTTCTTTCTTTCTTTCTTTCTTTCTTTCTTTCTTTCCTTCCTTCCTTCCTTCCTTCCTTCCTTCCTTCCTTCCTTCCTT
>CAUYRH010148726.1:0-25854 GCA_963574655.1 Perodicticus potto | reverse complement strand
ATAGTGATTAAAAGGCCATGAAGGCTATGTTAAATAGTTCAATGAAAATATTTCAGATTGTATATGAAGTCAGCACATTGTGCCCCATGATTGCACCAATGTACACAATTATGATTTAATAAAAATTAAAAAAAAAAAAAGCAAGAACACATTTTTGGAGCATGTTGTCAAAGATGAGGGTGTTCTATTGCATTTTTCCATATTTCAATTGGGTCTTTCTTAGCAGCAAACAATGACTTCAAATTGTCATCTACTGAGAGATCAATCAATTCCATCTGTAGTTCTTCAGCTGCCTTGGTGATATATACTAGGTGAGACCGAAATGCTAATCTGAGTGTGGTGTCATGATTGTCTAAGTCAGTGAAAATTTCATTGTATTCTCCAATGAATAGGTCTGTACTAGCTGCATATTTTTCAATGACCTTTGCAAACTGGGGAAAATGTTCATCCATCCTTTTGAAAAAGCAGTGTTTTGAAAAAAACTTTCCCAACATGTTTGGGGGGTTTTGTTTTGTTTTGTTTTGTTTTGTTTTGCCACATATCATATGTACTTAGTTTTATTTTGCAAAGAAATATTCAAGTTGTTTTGATTTTACATGAGTTCACATAGAAATGCTGCATTCCTATAGAAATCTTTCAATAATTCACATTGCTGACTCAGTTCTTCATAAAATTTAACTATCTGATTTCACAGAGATAAAATTTTTACTAAAACCTGTCCCTGCAATAGCCAACAAACTTTAGAATGAAATGGCAAATCCACACTGAATACCTCTTCATTCAACTTTAGCAAGTTACAAAACTGACAAAACCCTATTGTTTTTGCATGAATGTAGTTAACAATACTTAAAACTTTTTGCAAAGTGTCACTTAAAATAGTAGCTTTAACACAGGATTTTGCTGCTGCAAGACACAATGAAAAGAAATGAGAACATTTGGATCTGTTAATACTTTTTTTTTGTCTGCGCAAAAAATCGTGTTTTCCTGTCGTGGAAGGTGCACCATCTGTACGTGTGCTCACTAAATGTGCCGAATTCAGTTCAACTTCACAACATTGATATTGAAATTTGTTAAAGATAACTATTCTCCATATTCTGTTCATAAGAGTGCCCAAAGAAATAAATCTTCATGGCAAAGAAAATCTTTTGTTATGACCCAAATGAAATATAAAACCTGCACTGAGTCAGTAGTATCAGTTGATTCAGCCAAAGCAATTGAATAATATATATCTTCCTCTTAAAGTCTTGCATGAAGTTGTTCTGTTATGTTTAAGGCTAATTCATGCTGCTGATCAGTTGTCATTCTCCTCAAAGGAGGCAGTTGTTTGTACTTTGAAACATTATCCAGGTATAAGCATCCTGCAAATTCAACAATGCATTCTTTCATAATTTCTATATCACTGAATGGGTTTCATTTTTTCCCAAGTGTATAAGCTACTTTACAAGTCGCTTCAGTGGCATTCCAGGTTTTATTGCTGCTTGAAAGAAACGTATTTGCTTTTGATTTTCATCTTTTAATTTCTGTAATACAAGTTTTCTTGCCTTTCCCTCCAATTTAAACTATTTGTGGTGTGTATGAATGTTATAATGATGATATGCATTGAATTTCTTTAATGTTGATATTGCAATATCACAAAGCAAGCTCATCATCTTCACTTTAGCAAAAACTAGATAATAATACAATCCCAATCCTCATTTAAAAACCTGTTTTCTTCTTTTAGTGTTCTCTTGGTCTTCTTTGATATGATGGGTTGTCAGGTAGACAATTAAAAAGTATTGTCAAACTGCACAGCTATTTACAGATTCCGCTTTAAACAGAAACACAGTGCACCATTGTCAGAAGCTTGTAACAAGTGGCATACTTGCCCACCCCACAAACTCTTGCCAACGAGCCTCAGGTGGGAGTAGCACCAGTCAGACAGGATAAGATAGAAATAAATCATGAGTATAACAGCCATCAATTTATCAATAACCCTTAGGCTTACTAATTTTCTAATTGTGCCAGTGAATTGGAGAGAATTATTTCATTGAAACCTATTTTATTCTTCAGTATGTATATATGTTCATTTTAAACATAAAATAAAAATATAAAATATGACCAAAAATGTATGAAAATAAAAGAATTTGGTCTATAAAAAATGAATTCAGTCAAAAGGCTGCACTTAAGGACCTAGAAGGCCACATGTGGCTTAATGCTGAAGGTTCTTCCACCCCTGACTTACATGCGATTCTCAGGCCTTCATACACATACATGCTGTCCTGGCTCTCCAGCTTGCAGACAGCTGCAGACTTCTCAGCTTGCATAAGTATATGAACCAATTTTCGTTATAGTAATGCACCACAAACAATGTTCCAGGCAATGACAGACCACATATACAATGGTGGTCCCATAAGATTATAATGGAGTTGAAACATTTCTGCTATCTAGTGACAGTGTAGCTGTTGTAGCATCACGGTGTAACATACAACTCACCTGTGATGCTGGTGTAAGCAAACCCATGCTGCCATCTGTACAAGGGTCTGCTGTAAACTCATGTACAGTACAGAGTACTTGTTAGTGAAGATTATATTACTGGTTTATGTATTTACTATACTGTACCTTTTATCATTATTTTAGGATGTGCTCCTACTAATTTTAAGAGAAACCATTAACTGTAAAATAGCCTCAGGCAGGTCCTTCAGGAGTTATTCCAGAAGAAGGCATTGTTGTCAGAGGAGATGAAAGCTCCACGTGTGTCATTCCCTGAAGACTTTCTAATGGGACAGGATGTGGAGCTGAATACAATGGTAATGATAATCTTACCCCAGTTAAAAGAGTTTTTATCAAAAAGAGGGAATAATGGATGCTGGTGAGAATGTGGAGAAAGGGGAACACTTGTACATTGTTGATGAGAATATAAATTAGTACAGCCAACTCTGGAAAACAATGCAGAAGTTTCTCGATAAATCTAAGAAAAAAAAAGAACTATCATATGATCTCACAGTCCTACTACTGAGTATATATGCCAAAGATTTAAAGAAAAGGAAATTAGTATATCAAAGAGAGCTATGTACTCTCATGTTTATTGAAGTACTATTCACAATAGTCAAAATATAAAATCAACAAGTTGATAAAAGATTTTAACTGGGGTAAGATTATATCTTATTATGATTTTGATTTGCATTTCTCTGATGATTAGTGATGTTGAGCATTTTTTCAAATACCTGTTAACCATTTGTATGTCTTTTCTGAAATATCTGTTCAGATCTTTTGCTCACTTTTAAATTGTATTACTTGGCTTTTGCTATTGAGTTATTTGAATTCCTTATATAGTCTGGTTATCAATCCATTGTCATATGAAAAGTTTGCAAATATTTTCTCCCATTTTGTGGGTTATCTCTTTACTTTGTTGACTGTTTCCTTTTCTGGGTAGAAGCTTTTTAGTTTCATGTAATTCCGTTTGTCTATCTTTGCTTTTGTTACTTGTGCTTTTGAGGTATTACAAAAAAGACTTTGCCCAAGTTAATGTTCTTTGGAGTGTTTCCCCAGTGTTATTTTTTAGTAGCTTCATAGTTTCAGTTGTTGGATTTAAGCCATTAATCTATTTTGATTTGATTTTTATATATGGTGAGAGACTGGGGTTTAGTTTTATTCTTCTGCATATGGTTATCCAGTTTTCTCCACACTATTTATTGAAAATAATTGTTCCTTCTCCAATGTATGTTCTTGGTATATTTGTCAAAAATGATCTATAAATTCATAGACTTATTTCTGGCTTCTCTATTTCTGTGGTCCCCAACCTGGAGGGCCACAGACCAGTACTCATGCTTGGACTGTAAGGAACCAGGCTGCACAGGAAGAGGTGAGCAGTGGGCCAGCAAAGTGAAACTTCATCTGTATTTACAACCTCATCACTCATATCACTGTCTGAGTTCGGCCACCTCTCAGATCCCTCACCACCACATCTATGGAGAAATTATCTTCCATGAAACTGGTCCTTAGTGTCAAAAAGGTTGGGGATTGCTGCTGTATTTTGTTCCATTGATCTATATTTCTGTTTTTATGCCAGCACATGTTATTTTTGTTACTATAGTTTTCTAGTATATTTTGAGGTCAAGAACTGTGATACTTTCAGCTTTGTTCTTTCACTCTGGATTGCTTTGGCTAAAAGGAGTCTTTTGTAGTTTCATATGAATTTTAGAATTTTTTTCTAATTTTTGTGAAGACTATCATTGATATTTTAATAGGGATTACACTGAATCTATAGATCACTTTGGGGAGTATTGACATTTTGGCAATATTAATTCTTCCAACCCATGAGCATGGTATATCTTTCCAGTTTTCATGTGTTTGCTTCAATTATATTATAGCTTGTCTTGTAGAGACCTTCTACTTCTTGGTTAATTTGACATCAGTTTATGGTTGAAGTGCCTTTAGATTAGAAATATACACTTGCCCTAATCAGCTGTAGGTGAAGTTTAAGGGTAGTTTAAGGGACCAAATATCGCTCACTAGAGCTACCTCTTCAGCAGAGTTTGATGTTGGAATAGTTCAGCCTGGGGCATATTAAGACCAGCTGTCATTTACTGAGAGTCATCAAGTTCTTGTCCAGTTAGTGGCTATAGATGATTTCATCTAACCCAGTGGTTCTCAATCTTCCTAATGCCTCCTAAAGCCATGACCCTTTAATACAGTTCCTCATGTTGTGGTGATCGCAACTATAAAATTATTTTTTTTGCTACTTCATAACTGTAATTTTGCTACTGTTATGAATTGTAATGTAAATATCTGATATGCAGGATATATTTTCATTGTTACAAAGGGGTTGCAACCCACAGGTTGAGAACCGCTGATCTAACCCTTACCTAAAAATAACCTAGGTGGTTATTTTTGTTTCAGAAATGTCAAATAGATCCCTCAAACTCACATGGTCATTTATTCTAGAGCTAGAATTCAAAACCTAAGTTGTATGACCTCAAAAACCATGCATTTTTTAAACCATCATGAGTTTTCCTATAAAACTAAACATTAACCGACATTGCTTAAATAAACAAAGAAGAAAGGAAGGAAGGAGAAAACAAACAAACAAACAAAAAAAAAACAGGAAGATATCTCGGTTTTGGAGTTTTAAAATTTTTAAATAAATCTCCATTTTGTTTTTCATGATGTGTAGCAGCCAAGGATTTTTGATATTCCATCACAAGAATGCTTTCACTGAAAGCTAGAGTCAAAAGTCACAACTCAACTGGGAGGAGAGACTCTGCATGCGGATGACCAGCCAGACAAAGCCGAGGTGTAAATGTCAGGGATAAAGTGGTGCTGCTGGTTTTATGGTCATCTTTTCCCAGTTTTCTTTAAATGTTTCCTCATGTCTTTAGTTCCCTTCCCTCTATCAGTGTGTGTGTTTTTTCCCTCACATGTCCTTAATGAGTATCCTCTGTCCTTTCCCCCAAATGGAAGCAGACAGATTTGCTCCCCTCTGCACAGCTGACTCAGTGGGCTACGTTGGAAGCATTTTTGTTTTTCTCACAAGACAAATTAGGAATTTGAAATGTCAGGCAGACAGACTTTTTAAAAGTTCTTATCAGGTATGAGGGATGAGAGGGATGAGTCAACATCTACACGTATATACAGGAAGCACAACAGAATTCTGTTCTGTTGTGTTTTGGAGAATATAAATCCCATAACTTAGAGTTCTGAAATTTTGCAAGAAAAATCTTTGTTTTTCAAAAGTTTCTGAAGAAACACTACCTTGGTTTTTAAATGTTATTTATTTTCTTAATTTTAAGAAATGGGATCTCACTGTGTTGCCCAGACTAGAGTTCAGTGGCTATTCCCGGTAGCCTGGAAATAGCCCTGCCTTGTCTTTAAAAATAACCCGGTGTTGCAGCGGGCTCCAGTCATCCCAGCACCGCAGCCTCAAACTCCTGGCCTCAAGCAATTCTTATCCCAGGCTTCCGAGTAATTGAGAACAGTTACATGGCTCTCTCATTTCATCCTCCAAGTCATGGATTTACGAGCATTTCTTCTTCTCTAGATATGCCTAGTTTAAGGAAAGAAACCCAAGGTTTTCCAGCATGATTTACTTTGTCTAATACAGTATAATCTTGGCTAGCTTTTTTAATCACCTCAGGGGCCTGTCTATTCAATCCATCAGAAACAATAAAATGCAGAGGAAGAAAAAGGATGCGGGAATATATAACTATTCACAATCCTTTAATATCAAAACGCTGGAAAGGAATGCAGAGAAAGCCATTTACTCTCGCTCCCCCACCTAGCTCGTGTTCATGTTCACCTGGGCTCTAATACTCACTTTCTTTCTTGAACAAGCAGCATTCGAGAAGCGACAACTACTCTGTGCTTTATATTCCTCACTGGTAAAATGAAGAAATAATGAAACCTAGTTACCAGAATCGGTGTGAGGAATGCAAGAGGCACTCCAGTGAAGTCACAGAGCCTGTAACATAGAAAGCACATATTTGGAATTTTTAAATACTTTCTTGTCTAGAAAGTAAAACTAGTTAAATGAGTCATATTTAGAGATTTCAGATCTCTCTAGATTTTGTGTGTGTGTGTTGTCACATGTCACTTCTGACACTTCTTGCCAGGGCCCAGGACTGGCCAGGTCTCGGGCCGGCTTAACTAGGTCTTGGACGCGGACCGCTAAGTTACCTTGCTCAGGTTCAGTTTCTCTTAGGTGCCTGAGGGTTATCTACTTTAGCTGGAGAGAGAGAGAAAGAGAGTATGAGTCTTAGGGTAAAGCAGTCTTCTTAGAAAGATAGATCTTAGTCTTTAGCAGAGCTTGGTAATCTTCAGCAGAGAGACGCCGTGCTGGCATTCTGCAGACAGGAGAGGAGACAGAGTCAGAATAAGCGGGTCCATGATAGAATGCACATGCTCCTTGAGTGCCTTCTCCTCCAGCCTAATATAAGACTAATCTCGTGCCACTCAACACCACAGGTGTAGAGACTGCCAATTCACCACTGCTCTCCTCTCGCGAGCTCTCATGCTTGTTAGGAGAGCCAAATCCCTCTCCATGCCCTTTTCACCCAGGTGTTACATCATTGAGCTACACAGGTATTTCTTATAATGCTCACTCCTCCTAACCATAGGCTATATGGGCTCCAACAGTGTGTGCACACGCTCATGCCTCAGACCCTTCAGGCAGCACCTGAAGAGTTCTGGGGAGAGCCTATTAGGATTGGCTTAGGTCCATAAAATATTCTGTGCCATGAGATTGGCAGAATCTCAGAACTCAAGAAACAATGGTTCTTCTATCATTTATTATGTTTTAAATTTTATTTTATTGTGGTGAGATGACTTGACATAAAAATTTTTAAGTGTATAATACAGTATTGCTGACCACAGACCTCTGCCATTTCTTGAACTTGATTTCTATCATGCATTGCTACTCATGTGATATCTTCTGGTGTTTTCTATCTCCATTACACATTATCAGCTGCTCTTTGCTACACTTTATTTCCCCTTGACTTTGTCATGTGTTTCCCAGGGCAGTTGGCTTTGCTCTCCCTGCCTCTGGAAATTACCCTGGCAGTGATATCTGGCAGAGTTCAAGACTGTGCTTTCTAAAGGAGCAGGAGAAGTAATTTAAAAACTATTTCACAGTTAATGCCAAGGGAGGAAGTAATGGTAAGATAATAGTATTAAAGGTTAGTACTTTATAACTCAGGATTTTTTTTTTACTATTGGACTCATTTAGCCCTTTATTTTTCCAAAAAAGAAAAGCAATATTCTGAAACTTCAGCAGTGCTAAAATGAAAGATAAATCTTATTTTAATGTTGAAAGACAAAGGAGCCTTTGAGTGTTGTCTAAGATAGCATTTTTAGCTCAGTACATTTGTTTGTTTAGTATTTACATACTTATTTTTACCAATTTTATGTTAAAAGTTAAGAAAGGAAACAGTATGGTATTTTAAATGTACCAGGTACTATGTAATATTGAGCAATCATGCTAGAAAGCAAAGGAATGGTGAAATTTTAGTGGAATAAAGTCTATGCGATTTAAAGGAGAGCTTATTTCTAGTTGAGAAACTCCACAAAGCACTCCTGTTGGAGGTAGTAGTCTGTATCTTCTCCCATTGTTCACTGATATTTTCTTGTAAAAAAAAAAAATCAGTGGAGGCTAAGAAAAATAAAGGAATGCCAAAGGATAAGAATAAGGAAATATATTCATGAAATAATACTTTTACTTTCCAAAGTTTTGCAGTGGAAAGTTGAATTGGTTAGGCTAATGGCAAGAGTCAGAAGCTCAACTCTAGACTAAGAAAAGACTGCATTGAGCCATGCAGCTGAAAATCCCAGAAGGATGTTAATTTTGGAAACAGCTGAATTTAGGTGCTCAAGTGATGTTGCAAGGCACACTCTGTCTCAGCCTGATGACTGAGCTTTCTTCTGTTACTCAGAGAAGTTCCTCACACAGGGGCCATGTTGGTTCCTGGATGTTCTGGACTACATAGAGTCGGGTGAACAGCTACAGTGAAAACAGGTCCTGGGGCTGATTTCTTTATTTCTTTTTTTTGGGTTCTATTTAAGAAAGCTTGAGTTGTGTGCCCATCGTTAAGCCGATTACTGTGGCCAGGGGAACATGGGTCTTTGATTGACCAAGGCGGCATTAGGTGCAAACTCTTACAGCCTGACAATGCGGTCAGCTCCTGGGTAACCATTTAGTATGAGAATGGGGAGAGGGTGGTTCACCATGCAAAGCCAGTGTGAACGCCATTGGCAAGAGGCCTGCACGCTGGGAAAGTGAGGACACCAGATGTTCCCTTCCCAAGCCGTAACTCCAGGTCATGTAGAGAGGGCCCTGACCAAGCAGCCCAAATGTCTTCCCATCATCTTCCTAGCACTGCGCTGTTCTTTCTTCAACACTTCCATACAAGTATACCTTTGAAAAAACGTCTCGGCTCGGTCTCTTCAGCTTGGCTAAAGCTGACTGGATCCTCAAGAAAAACTAAGAAACAAAACCAAGTAAAGGCAAAGGAATATACATGTTGGTATTATGAAATGCACATTTATTTTCTAAAAGCAATGTCCTAATGTAAGGGAAAGTATTAGCTACCTGCATTCTTTCCCAATTCCTTCTTTCCTGCTAATGGCTGTGACTTTGTTCCAATACCCTCAGCCCTCTACTAATAGGGCATTTCCATGAAATGTCCTCACCGGAGGGTGTGAAACTTCATTCAAAAAAAGTCGGATGTGAGGAAAGGTTTCCTAGGGTTTTCTGGAGAGAAGTCCCCCACCCCTCAGGAATGATCCTCCAGAAGAAATACTGTTTCTTTTCAGGCCATATTGAATAGACATCAAAACTTAGATTTGTTCCTGTTATTTTGCTGCCGGAGAGAAACTTCTTTCTCTTCCTTCCCCTCTCCTCATACTCTTTCTCCTTTTTCTCTTTATTGAACAACAAAAAGCAACAAACCAATGGGAGGGCAATTTCTAAGAACTACTGGCTTTTCGTGCAAAGAAATAGGATTGTCTAACTAACTTGAGTGCTACCTCAAAAAAGAAAAGTGTCAAAAACGTACGCCAGTACAAAAAACGCTCAACTGTGCTTATCTCACAAGCTGTCAGATTACTTGGTCCACGCCTACAACTCCATCAGTGGAACTGGTCTGATTGTTTCATTATCAATTAGACATGGGCCATTCATTTACAGAGATCTTACAATGCCACTGGTTAAAACATTTATCATGGGCATGTGGACTTCTGTTGTGTTTTTCTCCCTTCAAGTAGATTAATTGCCCAATTACACAAATTTAAATAAAAACAACTTTTGACCTTTTTATAAGTACTTTCGTGGCAGACGTTCTTTAAAGTCACAGTCGTAGAGGCAGAGTATGTTTCTTCTCTTGGCTTTTCTTTCGTAAGAATCACCATTGGTAGCAAAATGTCATTTCGATGTCTGTCTGTGCAGAGCCTGAGTGTCATCACAGAAGGGAGAACGGAACAGAATGTGAAAGGTCAGGTCAAAATTCATCTTGTTTTATAATGATGAAGCGATAGGACAGCTTGGAATGCTTGCTTGCTCACTCCATGCTGATGATACTGGCTGTGATATGTGTTTTCACACTAGGTGAAAATTGTCAAAAGCTTGATGAGCATGAATAGGATCTAGCAAAAGTAACACCTGGGAAGAAAATGCCCTGGTATGCTGTGGCTCACTTGTTGCATCTGTGGAAATCACAAAATATGGAACCTGGGTATATCCAAGTATATGTAGGGCACCCATTAAATCCATAGCATAGCTAAATACTGACAGTATTTAGCAATTTTTAATAATGAGTCAAAACAAACCCAATTAGAATAACTACTGTATTCCTTCACATTTTAGGACTTATTTTCTTTCCAAAAGAGCATAAACAATTTTTGTACATGAAGTGATACAAATATTTAAGCCAGGAAAGTTTTTAAAATGAAATTGTATATTATTGTTGATAACACCCTTTACTGCTTTTATTAGACTTTTTATTTGTTCATTTGTTTGGTTGCTTGTGTTGTTGTTCCCAACTTAAACCCTGTTTTAGAACTTTCCACAAAATCTTTTTGTTCCCGGAACCCTGAGATCTGAAGGAAATCACTAGATTCTCTTTAGAGGGCCAGGCTGGAGGGTGGTGGTGGGAAGTTTCTTCTGTCTAAGAAATTTGACATCATAAAACAAAGAGAAATCTGAGAGGGTGAATCTAATAGGCAATATTTTCCTAAATGAGCATGTAACAAAGTATAGATCCTTAGACTACACTGTGGGAAAATCCTATTGTGAGGTCTTCAGAAAGTAAGGAGAACAGAAATTACGGAAGGCAATATATTTGTTTCCTTTTGATTGAGACATTTGGGTTTATAGTAAATAGATATATTTTGTGGCTCCAAATTTATCTGCTTCATTTTCTTGTTTACTGCCAGCTCAAAGTTCCATATAAAAAAATTTCATTATCTAAATGTCACATTTTAATAGCACAGGGAAATTCATAAAACATGTTAGAAAACCATACCCATTTTTAAAAGTTCAAAGCAACCAAAAATTTTTGAAGAGAAAGTTGTATAATTTTTAAACAGACTCAGAAATGTTAGTAATAGCACACTTTAATTGTTTGCATCATATTTTAAATCTTGAAGGTGATATCTGCAGTAACATCACAGTTTCTAAAATATGTTAAGAAGAATTTTACAATGAATTATGCAAAGTGCAGAAATGACAGCACTTACATTTCTATTCCCAATAACAATGTGTATAGAGACAGTGAAGTGACATTTTAAAACCTCTAATAATTTCTGCAATAAGTCAGAAAAAGATTCTGCCTTTTCCCAGTGAAAGTCAGAAAGAATATCAAATAATCTTTAAAGTTAGGGTTTTTATTAAAGGGAATCTCCTTATGAATAATTCCAGTATCTTTGCAAATACAGACATTGCTGCCAGATTGTTGTACATTCTGGGAATTTTCTTACACATTTTACTTATTCATATATTTATACATATATGCATATGAATTGGAATGACAATTTATTGGTGTACATTTGTGTAAGTTTAAAAATAGTCATTTTGTTTACTTAAAGCATAATTTTCTCTTCTTCTAGTGAGGTGAAAATATAAGAACCGCAGAGTAAACACCTCAGTCTTCTTGCAGGCTTACTACTGTATTAGAAAAAAAATTTTGAATTTGCGTGGCAATGTTTTAAGTCCACCTAAACATACCCAAGATTAAAAGAGATATCAATACAATAAATGTTGTTGACATAAGGAATAAATAAATTATTCCTCTTCTAGCAGGTTTTTAAAATACTACCTTAACAAAGAAACAAGAAGTTATGTTTTTACCCTACTGTACTCTCCCTTATCAGCTTTATTGAGATATGACTGACAAATAGAAACTGTGTACATTTAAGATATACAATGGAGTATTTTTGATAAAAATATACATTGTAAAATTATTACCACAGTTGAGCTAGTTAATAGACCTGTTACCTCACAGAGTTACACACTTAAAAAAAAATGTGGTGAGAACACTTATGAACTACAATGTTAGCAAATTTCAGGTATCTAATACATTATTGTTGTTAACTATAATCTATATTAGGTCTCCAGAAAATATCCATCTTATACCATTTCCCTCACCCTTTCCCCACTTCCCCAGACTGGTGACAGTCCCTTTACTCACCGTTTTCTTTGAGTTCGACTTTCGGAGTCCACATATAAGTGAGACCATGCAGTGTTTGACTTTCTGTGCCTGCCTTATTCCACATAATGTAGGGTCCCAGGTTCATTTTTGTTATCACAGCTAGCAGAAACTCCTATTTTCTTTAAGGCTGGAAAATATTCCATTGTACATATACATAACACGTTTTATTTATTCATAAGTCAACAGATACTTAGCTTGTTTCTACATCTTGCTTATTGTGAATAAAGCTGCAATGAACATGGAATGCAAATGTGTCTTCAATATACAATTTTAGTTCCTTTGGATACATACCTAGAAGTGTGATTTCTAGATTATAGGGTTGTTCTAATTTTAACTTTTGAGCAACTTCCATACTGTTTTTCATAAATGGCTCCAGCAAGTTACATTCCACAAACAGCATAGAAGGGTCCCCTTTTCTCTCCATCCTTGCCAACATTTATTATATTTGACTCTTTGATAATAGCCTTCCTAACAGGTGTGAGGTTCAGCTTTGTGGCTTTGATTTGCATTTCCCTGTTTTAGTGACGGTGACCACATTTTCATTTACCTGTTGGCCCATTTGTATGTCTTCTTTGAAAAAAAGTCATCATGTCCTTTGCTAATTTTTAATAGATTTTTTTGTGTTTTAGCTGTTGTGTAATATGAGTTCCTTGTATATCTGGGATATTAACCTCTTATCAGAAATATGTATAGTTTGCAAATATTTTCTCTCAACCTGTAAGTTACTTTTTCATTTGGTTGACATTTTCTTTTACCATGCAAAAAATTTTTAGTCTGATGTAGTCCCACTGGTTTATTTTTTCTCTTATTTCCTCTGAGCTTTTGGTTTCATATTCAATAAATCATTCTCAAGACCAATGTCTGTGGAAAACAGTATGGAGATTCCTCATAGAACTTAGATTGCACCTGCCATTCAATCCAGCAATCCTGCTAGTGAATAGCTACCCAAAGTCATATCAAAAAAACACATACATTCATATGTTTATTGTAGCACAGTTCATAATTGTATAGATATGCAATCAACCCAATTCCCCATCAATTTGGAATAACAAAAAATGTATGCATATTTTAAGAGATCTTGTTGAGAGTAATTCCAGTCATACTCCAAAAGTATACAACTTATAGGTAAAATGTATGTGTGTAGCATGGCTAGATACACTTGACCAGTAATGGTATCTTAAATTCAACTTTGAAAAGCAATACATAGACAACATTGCTTAAAGTGTGTATGCATTTTTTTGCCACCCACTGTATACACCATGGAATTCTACCCAGTCATGAAAAAGATTGAAATAATGTCTTTTGCAGCAACGTGAATGAAACTGGAGGCTATTACCCTAAATAAAGTTATCTCCAGAATGGAAAAACAAGTATCACATGTTCTCACTTATAAATGAGAACTAGAAGGTGGTTTAGTGGTATAACAGACATTGAGTCTCATGGGGAGGCGCTGGGGAGATTCTTTATATTACATACATATATAGGAACATGATCACTTAAAACAATTTGGGGGTAATTTCTTAGAATTTAAAAATGGGAATACTATCATTATCAACAACTTACATTTGAGCTCAATACCTGAGCTACAAATGGATATAAGGAATAGTGGGTAGTGAAACTGCTCTGTATGACACTGTAATGGTGAATACATATCATTATACATTTGTCAAATGTCATAACATGTAAATCACAAGAATGTGATTTACATAATGTGACACTATGGACTTTGATGATGATGTTTCATCAATGTAAGTTCACAAATTTAAGTAAGTGTATCACTCTGGTACAAGACTTTGATAGTGAACTATGGACTTTGATGATGATGTTTCATCAATGTAAATTCACAAATTTAAATAAATGTATCACTCTGGTACAAGACTTTGATAGTGAGGGTTGGAGGTGTGACAGTGTGTGCATATGACGGTGCAGGGAGCATAGGAGAAATCTCTGTACCTCCTACTTAATTTTGCTGTGAGCCTAAAACTGGTATAAAAAGAGTCTATTAAAAATATTTTATTCCTTTCACTGCAGAACAGTAAGAATTATTAATAGTTAATAATTAAGTAGAGAGATAATTGTATAAGGTTATTGGGACCATCAAAGGAGATAAGTATATGTTAAAACTCTGGCACATAACTGACATTCAGTTAATGTCAGGCCCACTTGGATATCTATCTCTTTCACTGAGCTATCCCGCAAACTTCATGCCTCCTTTGGTAAACATTTTATACTCCCAATAAAAGCAACATAGTCAAAACTATCTGTTGGTTCTTGCATTTTGAATTGTCAATGAAATAAAATAATTAGGAATTAACTTATTTGCAAGTATTTACTATGTGCATTGCACTTCACTAAGAATAGTATAAAGAAATTTAAGACCATCTCTATTGTAGAAAAAGCACTGAATTTATTATGAAAGATAAATGAAACAGCAAAGCATCCACTCATAGTTATATATAATGAATTGCAAAAACAAATGCTATAATAAATGCTTTGGAATATTTTTAAAAACTAGAAATCTTATAAGTATATTTGAGGATTCTTTCTTGTAACTGTATAACCACCTACAAAAGATACTTGTGGTAAATGGTATCATAAAGACTTTTTGCTTTTCCTGTTTCAAGCTTGATGATTTGAAGTATTTCACTCTTGATATTCAATTTCCCTTATAACAAAATAAAAAATACTCTGAGGAAAAGAATCAAAGATTCAATTTCCCTTTTAAAAAAATCAAAGGATTTCTTCTTAGAAGTAAGATGTCTTTTAATTCTATGAGAAAAATAATCACCACTTTAACTATAAAAGCAAGGATTATTTTAAAAATTATTTATCTAAGATCTTGTTTAAAAATAATACAAGAGGCCATTGTAATTAGACACAAGATTTTCATAAAGAATTTTAAAAATGATTTTAAAGTAAGTTATGTACAATTATAGTTTAGAAAGTACCCTGTTTTAATGCCATAATTCTAATTCCCTTTTCATGTATTTTTTAATTCATCTACTCAATAAATACTAAAAATGCCTTTCACAGATTAGAGATGGTTTCTGCCCTCCTGGAGCTTTGGTTTAGTGAGAAAGGCAGGCATTTCAATACAAACATATACTAAATAAGTGGTTACCAACATTAATGAAAGATAATGGAGGATAAGAATAGATACTGTGGGTTGAGGGAGGGTGATTGGTGGGATCACACTTACGGTGCATCTTACAAGGGTACAAGTGAAAATTACTAAATGTAGAATATATATGTCTTCATATAGTGATTAAAAGGCCTTGAAGGCTATGTTAAATAAGTTCAATGAAAATATTTCAGATTGTATATAAAGTCAGCACTTTGTGCCCCATGATTGCACCAATGTACACAATTATGATTTAATAAAAATTAAAAAAAAAAAAAAAGAACCATGACGATCCAAGGTGCTTGCTGAAAGCAAAGGGAATACAGAACAGATACCAGAAGAAAGTAGTGTGAACACCAGTTATGGCCACATGACCAGTTACAGAAAGAAGGACTATAATTGTCATGAGTATCTCCTCATTATTTTATTTAAAATATATTTGTGTGTATATATGCATATATTACACATATGTCTTTGTTTTTATTTCTCTTGTTCCTTTATTATATAACATAGGATATGTTGACTTTAGAGACCAAAAAAGAAAAAATATATTGTGGACTAGAACCAGCCTGCCAGTATGCTGCTCCCAAGGAAAGAAGTGAAAAGTGTAGGCAGCCACCTATGTACAGATCAATCTTCTTTGAAGAAACATTGTGAAATCACACAGAAGCAACACAGGACACTTACTGTGGTAAAACAAGGTGACAGGGTGATATACAAAATGAAAGAATGTGCAGAGCAGAAGAGGATAGAGCACCAGGGCACTATGCTTACCCTGCTGGCACTGTGTATTGGGACATGACTCCCTCCACTGCCCCAGACCTCTTCCTGGTAGACTGGAGACCTACCTGGAGTCTGTGCAGTGTCGTTGCACCAGAAAACAGTCACAATGGGGATCAGGCAAGAGCTCTTGAGTGCATGGCACTAGATTAGCACTGGGCTGAGGAGGGAGTGGACTTAAATGAGGCTCCCCTGAGCCATACCCTGGGTCTGGAAGCCAAGCACTCCTCCCCTGCAGAGCAACAGATGTGATCACAATAATTGACTGGAGCCCAGAAGGCTCCAACCTGAGAGGCTTTAGGTGACTATTTTGGCAGGTTCCAGGCAGAAAAGGGAGAACTCCACAGTCCCTGAGCTGCTGGAACTAACCTCTCCCCGTGTGACTTGGCATCCACATAGTCCCCAAGGCTGTGGAACAGCCTGCTACTTTCTTAGCCCCAACTCCACCCTAACTGCCTCCTGCCTGCTCAGCCCTAGTCCCATCCCCCCAGGTCAGATCAGCCCTGCCACCTGCGTGGCTCTGTTTTTGGCTCAGAAGCCCTTCTTTGGGCCCTCTCCAGTCCCAGCTCTGAAGCTTCATGCAAAAACCCAAGGGTCTGCCCCATGCCTCCAGAACTCCTGCCAAGTCCTAAGACACCATTCTCAAGACTCCATCACTGCACCTGGATCTCCCAAGTCCCACCCTAACACCTCCACCACCAAGGCAGGGCTGGAGGAACTACTCCAAAGTCCAACAACCCACCAGGGTAACTCCCAGCCTTGAGCCACCAGTACACTACCACCTAATTCAAGCAAACACCTATAGCCTAGAAACCCACAACATTTCCGTAAATAGTCTCACCCAACTGCTACTGTCACCTCTATGGGGAGATCCTGGCTAGAGCAATTCCCACAACACCACCCTCAGTAAAGAGGGTTTTGCCCAGTTTCCAAATCAAATATCCTACAACTATCTGGAACAGCCCAACACTCAACACAAACAGCATTCAGCACAGGCTTGAGCAGAGATGATCACACATGAACAGAACAAATCAGAACAGCTGCATTTTAGGCTTCTGGTGCACATACCTCTCCTCTGTCATGTCCACATTCCAGAGCAGGGCAGAAAACGTGCCTTCTAGGGAGGGACTTCCCCTTCTTCTAATCAAGCACAAGCGTTACCAACAAGGAACCTTGCTACAAGGTGTCTTGTAAAGCTATTAGCCCTGAGTTAAGGAAAGATGTTTCAGATGAAAAGAAATCAGCAAAAGAACCCTGGCAACATGAAAGATCAAAACAGATCAACAATGCCAAGGGATTACAATGGAGCTATAGCAGTGAACTCCAACTACAAAGAAACTGTTAAAATGACAAATGGAATTTCAAATATGATGGCAAATGAGATGAATGGAATTGAAGAAAAAGTTGAAACCCAACAAAAAGAAGCCAAAAAATATTTTGGGAAATTAAGGGGACAGTCACTACAGAACTAGAGAACATAAGGAAAGATATAATAGAACTTAAAGAAATGGGCCATTTAGAGTATTTCAAAACCCAGAAGAAAAGTTTCAGCAATAGATTAAACCAAGGAGAAGAAAGAATCTCAGCATTTGGAGACAAGGCTCTGGAGCTAACCCAGTCATTTAAAGAAGCAGGGAAGAGAACTAAAAGGCCGAGCAATAATTATGAGACATATGGGACTATGCAAAGCAAACTAATATATGAAATATAGGTATCCCTGAAGGAGAAGAAGAAAGTGTTAAAATCATGGAAAATCTGTTCAAGGGAATTATTGAGGATAACATTCCTGGTATCAGCAGAGATTCAGACATCCAAACACAAAATGATCATTAAACACTGGAAAGATTCATAGCAAATACATCTCTAAGACACACAGTAATCAAACTGGCCAAAGTCAAAATGAAAGAGCAAATTCTACAAGAAGTTAGATATAAGCAACAACTGACCTACAAAGGAAAAACCCATCAGCAGACTAATAGCAGACTTCTGAGTGAAAACTTTACAAGCCAGAAGGGAGTGGGCCCATCTTCAATCTTCTTAAACAGAACAATTGTCAGCCTAGAATTTTGTATCCTGAAAAACTAAGTTTTACAAATAATGAAGAAATTAAGTCTCTAGACAAGCATACATTGAGAGATTAACTGGAAAATGTAGAAGAAATGGACAAATTCCAGGAAACACACAATCTTCCAAAACTGTCAGGAAGAAACAGAACTCTTGAACAGACAGATAATGAGCAGTGAGATTGAAGCAAAAATAAAAATCTTCCAACAAAAAAATCCCCAGACCAGAAGGATTCACAGCCAAATTCTAACAGATCTACAAAGAAAAACTGGTAGCCCCTACAGAAAGTATTCCATAACATCAAGAAGGTAGGCATCTTCCCCAACTCTTTCTATAAAGCCAGTATCACCTTGATACCAAAGCCAGGTAAGAACATAGCAAAAGAAGAAAAATAAATACCAATATTCCTTATGAATATAAATGTGGAAATACTCAATACTAGCAAACTGAATTCAACAACACATCAAAAAAATAATCCACCATGAACAAGTGGGCTATATCCTTGGCATACAAGGATGGCTCAACATACATAAATCAATAAATGTGAATTATCACATAAACAAAAACAAAAATAAGATCATATGATCATCTCAAAAGATGCAAAAAGCATTCAACAAAATCCAGAGCCTGGTGCCCTTTCATGTTAAAAAAAAAAAAAAAAGAAAGAAAGAAAAAACCCTCAACAAAATAGGCATAGGAGAAACATCTCAAAATTATAAAAGCCATATATGATAAACCCCCAGCTAACATCATACTGAGTGCAGGAAATTTGAAACCATTCCCGCCAACAACTAGAACAAGACAAGAGTACTCACTGTCACCACTTCTATTTAACATAGTTAAACTATGTTTAACATAGTTAGAAGTCCTAACCAGAGCAAGAAACAAATAAAGGACATCTAAATGGAGAAAGAGGAGGTCAAACTATTGGTTTTTGCTGACAATATGATCTTATATCTAGAAAACCCCAAAGACTCAGAATCAATGTACATAAATCAGTAGCATGTCTATATACCAATAACAGTCAGGCTGAGAGTCTAATCAATTAGTCAATAGCATTCACAATAGCTACAAAGAAAATAAAATACCTAGGAATATAATTAACTAATGAGGTGAAAGATCTCTACAAGGAGAACTATGAAATACTGAGGAAAGAAGTTACAAATGACACAAACAAGTGTAGAAATATCATGCTCATGGACTGGTAGAATCAACACTGTTAAAATGTCCATACTGCCCAAAGTGATTTAAAGACTCAATGTAGTTGCCATCAAAATACCAATGGCATATTTCACAGATCTAGAAAAAATAATTCTATTCTTTGTTTGGAACTAGAAAAGAGCCCAAATAGCCAAACTAATTCTAAGCCAAAACAGCAAGCTGGAGGCATCACATTACCAGACTTCAGACTATATTACAAGGCTATAGTAACCCAAACAGCATGGTATTGGCTCAAAAACAGAGGCATAGACAAATGGGACAGAATAGAACACAGATATAAAACTATCTACCTACCGCCAACTGATTTTTGACAAAGAACACAACAATGCACTCTGGGGGAAAGAAATCCTATTCAATAAATCATGTTAGGAAAATTGGATCGTTACATGCAGAAGAATGAAATAGGACACTCTATCATGCACTCACAAAAATTAGCTCAAGATGGATAAAAGACTTAAATTTAAGGGTATGAAACCATAAGAATTCTAGAAGAAAATGAGGGAATAATTCTTTTAGACATTAGTCTAGGCAAATAATTTATTGCTAAGACCTCAATGGCAATTACAACACCAACAAAAATAAATGGGGTTTGATTAAATTAAAAATCTTCTGCACAGCTAAGGAAATCAACAGAGGAGATAGACCACCTACAGAATTGCAATCTACGCATTCAATAAAGGGTTAATAACTAAACTCTACAAGGGACTCAAACAGATAAATTAGTAAGAAAAAAAGTAATAATCCCATTAAGACGAGGACAAAAGGCATGAAGAGGCTCTGCACCTATGGCTCAACGGGCTAAGGCGCCAGCCACGTACACCTGAGCTGGCAGGTTCAAATCCAGCCCGGGCCCGCCAAACAAAAGTGATGGCTGCAACCAAAAAAAAAATGGCCAGGCATTGTGGCGGGTGCCTGTAGTACCAGCTACTTGGGAGACGGAGGCAGGAGACTCACTTGAGCCCAGGAATTGGAGGTTGCTGTGAGCTGTGATGCCACGGCACTCTATTCAGGGTGACCACTTGAGGCTCTGTCTCAAAAAAAAAAAAAAAAAAAGCATGAACAGAAGTTTTTCAAAAGAATACAAATGGCCAAAAAACATATTTAAAAAATCATCACCACTAATCACCAGGGAAATGCAAATTAACACCATAATGAGATACCACCTTACTCCTGTTAGAATCCTTGGGCTACAATAACATTTGGAGGAAAGAGGAAGTAAGAGAAGGCCACAGAAATGGTAAAGAAGAAGCAACAAAGTTTCAAGGAAAATCAGGAGATTATAGGACCAGGAGATCCAATGGAAAATAGAATTTCAGCAGTCAAATGTTCTGATCTAAAGAAACAAGGAGGAAGGTATGAATTTAGAAAAGCTACCTGACATAGCAATTTGTAGAATATCAACAGTTTTCAAGAATATCATTTCTGCAAAGTGGTTAAAATACAAGCCAGGATGATTAAAACAGAAAGGCAGTGTAATTGGTAGTGAGAGGAAGCATGTATCTTAATAAATAATCATTACTTTCAATTTCCAGCTTCATCAGATGTTTCCAAGGAGCAGTGTTCAGAGCCATTACCACCAAGTGTATCTCTTCTTCACATCTAATACCCAGACCATTTTATGAAGCTCCCCAGATGTTTCTTTGAGATGACAGCTATCAACAACACCAAACGTGCTTCGAGGGCTCAAAACAAGCTTGCCTTGGTCAAGGATATGTTTTTAACAACCTCTGTTAATGAAAAGTCCTGAGCCTCTGGAGGGCCTATTATTAATTTAGGAATACCAGGAGAACTAATTTGAGGGAGGATGACTATTGTTTTGTTTGTGAAACGCTTGAGTGACTACACAAATGTAAGGTTCAGTGCCCAATCAGGGGAAAGGGATTAAGACCATGAAGACCTCAGGCTTCCAAATGACAAAAGTGAAAGGATTGTCTGAGTTGGTCAGCCACTGTCATGCTGTTAACAGATTTGGACTTCCTTCAGACTCTGAGTGGGGGTTGTGACATAGGACAAGGTGGGAGATGGCTGAGAAGAACGCATGACCTGGAAGAGCATGACTCCCGCAGGATGGTGGAGACTGACTGGGAGAGAGACAGCGCATGTGAACTACGTTGGGCAGTGGCCTGTGGACTCCAGCAGCAGCAGGATCTATTACCCAATCTCACATTGTTTTTTTCCCAAAGCGGTCACTTTCTCACAATCTAAGAAAGTTATAAGTCTTCAGTACAGGTTCTTTTTTAAAAAATTCAGAATATTACAGGGGCATACATGTTTTGGTTACATAATTTGCTTTTGTATCTTTTACGTCAAGGTTATAAGTGTGCCCTTCACCGAGAAAGTGTGTGATATACCCGTCCAGTGTGAATTCACCCAGCCTTTTCTCCTCCCCTCCCATCTACTTGAATTCCATTGAGTTTTACTTCCAGTGTGGCTCAACTAGTTCTAATTCAATATTGAGTAAATGTGTTGTTCATTTTTCCATTCTTGTGATACTTTATTTAGGAAAATGATCTCCAATTGTATCCAGGTGGTTACAAAAGATACTAAGTCACCATTTTTTTATGACTGAGTAGGAATCCATGGTGTGCATATACCACATTTTATTAATCCACTCATGTATTGATGGGCACTTGAGTTCTTTTCACATCTTTGCAATTGTGAATTGTGCTGCTATAAGCATTGGAGTGCAAGTATCTTTTTACTGAGGCTTACTTACAATGTGCCAGGTGTTTTTCAAAGCACCTCATATGTTAAAGTGAGTTAACTTCTCTACCTTATATTGCTTTTCTTTTATTTCTACCTACCATTATTCATTCTCATTTGTCTTTTCATTCTTTCCCACTTTCTCCTCTCTCATTCCTTCCCTTTTTTCCTCTGTACCTTGCTGTCGTAGATCTCATGAAGCTTGATCTCACGAAATAATTAACTTATATAATGAGTTAACTCATTTAGTCCTCATAGCAACTCAGCAAAGGAGCTATTTTATCAGCCCCGTTTCACAGAGAAGGAAACTGAGATACAGAGACATTAAGTAATGTTTTTAAAGGCGTATATTGGAGCCACCTGTTTAAGAGCTGAACTTGAATTCAAGCAGTTTGACCACAAAGCTTGCAACTTAACCACTACCATTTTGTGCCTTTGTGCTCCCGTTGCCTTGGGAAATAAAAGGAGGGTCTGCAATGACATTCTGGGGTACAGTAGACCAGAAATCTTGGGGCACCATGAGAGATGAAAGTGAGTTGCACAGGGCCCAACACAACGGCTCAGGCCTGTAATCCCAGCACTTTGGAGGCTGAGGCAGGAGCTCAAGAATTCAAGACCAGCCTGAGCAAGAGTGAGACCCTGTGTCTAAAAATAGTCAGGCATTGTGGCAGGCACCTGTAGTCCCAGCTACTCGAGAGGCTGAGACAAAAGAATCTCTTGAGCCCAAGAGTTTGAGGTTACTGTGAGCTACGATGCCACAGCACTCTACTACAGGTTAAATTGAAACTGTCATTTTTTTTTTTTTTTGAGACAGAGCCTCAAGCTGTCACCCTCAGTAGAGTGCCATGGCATCACAGCTCACAGCAACCTTCAACTCCTGGGCTTAAGCGATTCTCTTGCCTCAACCTCCCAAGTAGCTGGGACTACAGGTGCCTGCCACAATGCCTGGCTATTTTTTGGTTGTAGTTGTCATTGTTTGGCAGGCCCGGGCTGGATTCAAACTCACCAGCTCTGGTGTATGTGGCTGGCGCCTTAGCCGCTTGAGCTATAGGCACCCAGCCTGATACTCTGTCTCAAACAACAAAAAAAAAAACAAGCCACACAGAGAAAAGCTGGGAGAATTCTGCAGCAAGCACTTGGCAATGGCATTAGTAGAATATAAGCAACTCTAGGGGATGCCCAAAAGCCACAGGGAAGGAGCCTGGTGTTCCCACAGAACCACAGGACAGAGACTCTCCTAGGAGAAATTTGCATGTGGACAAGGCCGGGCCCCACTGCTGTGAAATGTGATAATAAATGCGCAGTGACTTTCACTATGCTTGGATGCTCACCAATTGGTCACTATGTAAGTTAAGTCTTCCTGCCATTTTCTGATACCCTTTCTAACATCCCTCAAAGGGCAATCCAGATTTTCACTCCATTACCGTGATTCAGTTACTATTCATTGTCTGTTATGTGCAGGTCAGCAAGTTGGCTGTGGCGCACGCTCCCCCTTAAGCTGGCAGTGCTCCTTCTAAGCCGTGCGTGCAGCCTTCTAAGATGCTTTCCATACTGGAAAATAATTACTCTTATCCATAGATAAGTAGACCAGAATGAAACCAATTTTTCTCCATTAATAAGAAAAGATTTGTGTGAATATTATTTTTGATCAAGGTAACTGAAAACAGATGGAGGAAAACAAAGTTTATATGAGTGGTTAGTAGTTAATTCTAGAGATGAAATGTTAGACTAAAACAAATATTAATTAGAACAATGTGTGGTCATTTTGTGTCCTTGGAGGAGGAATGACAGTGAGAGACTTGGGAAATGGAAACTTAAGATAACTGCCCTCCCCCAAACCCCAAAAGAAACTAAGGTGCTTATCAGGCATAGTGAGTCTATGCTATATGGTCAGCCTCATTAGCATATCTTAATTGGGAATTAGACTGTCATCTGCAGACCACATTTTAAGTTAAAAACTTAGGAGACAAAATAATTCATTTAAATTCCAAATGCACATCTTGTTTCCTACCTATTCCTTGAAGTATTTCCTTTTTCCTTTTTCTCTTTTTTTTTTTTCCTGTTATTCAATTCTTCCTTGTCCTATTTACAGCCATGCTCTCAATTCTCCTGGTCACTGTCCTAATCCTTCCTTTTAAACAGTTATATTTGTGAAATATTTCCACAATTATCAGAAGTCATTACCTCATTTCTATGGCTTCTCTGTTTTATATTACTTTTCCTTTATCTCTACCCACCACTATTCATTCTCATTCATCTTTTTCACTATCTTTCTCACTTTATCCCCTCTCTCCCTGTTTTCCTCTCCACCTCTCTGTCACTCATTCCCACAAACTCAGTCTCACATAAAAATTAAACTCTTATAAAGGGTTTCTCTGCTGGTAACAAATTCCATCCATGCCCAGGGACTTAGGATTGCATAGATTGGCCGCATCTCACAGTCTGTTGCTCTAAGCTGAGAATGTTTTCTTGACCCCCTGTCACTCCACCCTACTGGTGGAATAGCATTATTTGTTATCTCCTCCTAACAGGGATGGGAGCAACCTACTACTGAATATACATTTGGCCAAGCCTGCATCTATATTATGCAAGACATGCTTTGCTCTTAGAACAGACAACATCTGCACCAGCACACCCAGCCTCATCTATTAAGTGTGTTTCTATCACTCTGCAGCGGCTTGGTTCAGACCAGCAAGTGCCCAGGAGGACGACCCTTCTTCTAAACTTAGGGGAGAATCATACAAGCCGTCACACATAGCCTAGGAATGGGTACTCCCAGTTACTCCAGGGTTGGTTAATAGTACCGGTGGATGGTATATTTGAAAGAGAATTCCAAATATAAAAAGTAACCATGTATCATGGCCTTGGCTGTTGGTCTCACACACCTGATCCAATCGGGGGAGGAATGCAGTGAGGCAGGAAGTGTCTGCCAGGGTGTGCATGCAATGCTGTTGGATGGACTACCAGACTCCTACCAACCTCTATGTGGTTTGGATCTTTGAACACAGTGGGGTTGTTAGGACCTGGCCTGATGTAGTTCTCTAAATAGAAGGTGACCGTAGATAATCCAATCTTATCCACCTGTTTCTCTCTTCGTTAAAATAAGGGGATCTAATGTATAGCAATTAGGTACCTAATAATTTAAAAATTATAGGAAGGTTTGCTCTCTGAGCCAGGCATTTGTCCTCCCTACCAGCCAAGAAGAGCAACAGAAGACATACACCTTATACCACTAGTCTCAGGAGGTAGGTCTGTGAGACACAAAGCCATACCCCATCTGTGTGACCTCCAATTTAACTTCTTCTGAAGCAATTGGTATTTTTCTGAAAAACTTGCAGCTTTATGGGTGTAACTCAATTAGTGCTCACCGAACACCTAACTCACTGGTAATATCGGAAATCATAGAGCATTTCCAAATTTCAGAAGAGAAAACTGAGTTGACAGATCATTAAGAAAGGCAACAAAGTAACTCAGGGGAAAAAATGGAGATTTATGTAACTGGTTTCTGAATCTCCAGGACTGTGTTGTATTCATTAGATAATACTGAGTCCTTTGTCTCAAAATTCATTGAGAGGTTATACAATGCTATCAGTCTTATTCATCTCAGCTACTTGTTTTTGTTTGTTTGTTTGTTTGTTTGTTTCTTTGTTTTTGAGACAGAGCCTCAAGCTGTCACCCTGGATAGAGTGCTGTAGCATCACAGCTCTCAGCAACCTCTAATTCCTGGGCTCAAGCGAGTCTCCTGCCTCTGCCTCCCAAGTAGCTGGGACCACAGGCGCCCGCCACAACGCC